>JAVCKT010096703.1:0-12683 GCA_032273925.1 Rhynchotus rufescens | reverse complement strand
TCAGTGGTGGCCACTGATAGAACTAGAGGAAACGGTCACAAACTGAAGTACCAAAAGTTCCACGGGAGCTTGAGGAAAAGCTTTTTGACAGTGAGGGTGCCAGAGCCCTGGCACAGGCTGCCCAGAGAGGTTATGGAGTCTCCTTCTCTGGAGATCTTCCAAACCCGCTTGGATGCAGCCTGTGCCATGTGCTCTGGGTGACCCTGCAGGAGGGTGTGCAGGGGGTTGGACTAGGTGATCTGTAGAGGTCCCTTCCAACCTTCAGCATTCTGTGATTCTACAGTTCATTAGGGAAATAGGATAAACTGAAGTTGGAGAATTTCTCTGTTGCAGAAGTGGGTTGAACTTGACATTATTCCGCAGTATCTCCTCTGTGGATGCCAGTGTCAAGGCTAGTTTAGGAACTGGCTAGATTATCCACTCACAAATATGGCTTTATTAATCTGTTTTCTTCTGGTAGTCTGGTACATGCCGTGTAGATGGCCGGGTGGAAGGGAAGAGCAGCGCGGCTGCTGGTGACGAGCCACGCAGTCCTCCCGCACTGACAGGTTAATTCCCATGTTTTCCCCTCTCTGCGCTTCCCTGCCCTTCTATTTGCACTTGCTCAGTATTGACGAAGAAGCTGGAAGTGAGCTCGGTGTTTTTAATTGTGGCTTGGCTTTCTTCATCGCTGTTTAAGCAGGAGTTACAGAAACGGCAATTTGAAGGATTTGCATGCAGCTGTCTGGCTCCTCTGCATAGCAGTAAGACATCTCATATGAATGTTTCCTTCCAGAAATCTCTGAGCTCCCTTTCACAATCCATTATCAAATACTTTTCTTAAAAAAAAACCCGTCATCTGTGTAGAACCATATTTTCACATATATTTTCTTCCCTTAAGGGAAACTGTTTCTGATCTGGCTGCTTACCATGGGGTCGCTTTCAATCCTCCAAATGACCGTTAGGTGCAGAGGCGTAAGGGAACCTGCTTAGCTAACTACCCTCTGTGGCTGTTGAGCTAAAGAGTTCAAACTGGAAAAACCTGGTGCTTTTTGTCAAGGAGCTCTAGAAACAGGAATGCATGGAAAGCTCCATGGAGCCGGAGGAGCCGGGTACCTCGCAGGGATGCGCTGCACATCCAAGCCCTGATCTCCTCCTGGGAATGGGGCTGGATCAGACCTGTCTGATGTTAGACAAGGTGCAGAGCTGATCATAAAGCGACCCACATGCAGGTCTCACTGACTGGTTTGACCCTTTTCTCTCTCTCTCTCTATCTCTTGTGAATAACACATGGACCAAACTCTCAAATGACTTCATGTGTAGGAGAGAAGTCCATGCCAGCGAGGTCCTGCTTGACCCCACCACAGGCTGCAGTGTGTGAAGGCCTCGTTAGTTAAAATAAACATTAGAATTTGCTTTTCTTCCAGTATTGTAAAGACAACAGTCTGATTCAGCCCGGTTAAAAGATTTTGCCGGTTCTTAGCACAGCCCTGTGCCCATGCTGTGCTTTGGAGGAAATTTTACCTAAACAGAAAGCGAAAACCAACCGTGTTTAAAGTAACTTGTGTTTATATAGGGGTACTTCAAAGGCCTTGTCACTGGCATCTGCCTTTTGCTCCTGTTTGGTGACAGATTCCCGAGTAGCTCAAATGCCCGTGGTGCCGTGAACCAGCTCTGCTGGGGGCTGCTGACTCATTTCCTTATTGCTGCCTATGCGTCTAGCAAATGTTTCTGAAGATCTGCTTGCACGTGAAAAACAAGCTGCCGCTCAGAGCAGCCCAGTTCTTCTCTTGCTAAATGCTCCAAGCATTTATTTAATCCAGGATTTCTTGTTCCGCAGTCTTATCTCCTGAATGGAGTGCCAGGCAGAAGTGAAATAACATTATTCTGCCCCTCTGTGAGGGCACTAGCTGTCCATGCTGGCTTAAACTTTCCTATATGCTTGCTAAATACAGCCTGTGTGTGTGTTGCTGGAGTACAGTATAGCAGAGATTCTGCCAGGGTAGAAAAAGTGCTTGCCGAGCTGTATTGAATGAATCTCCAATTAAAAAAAAATTGTTTTATTTCTGTATTTTCTAATGCTGCTCTCGAGGTCTGCAGCTGAGCAGCAAATCTGGCAGTTTTTCAGGGCACATGAGGCCCTTTTCCCTGTGCCTTACTTGCCACCTGCCCAGGTGCCTTTCCTGGCGTGGAGATTTAGACCTGGCTTTTCACGTCGTGGCGCGCAGTCTGTGTGAGCACAGAACCCGCAGCGATGCTGTGAATCAGCACGTTTCGCCAGCGCTTTGTGGCCTCTTCCTCTTGCTTTTCGTGGCTCTCGGAAAGAGAACCAGCCGCCAGGGAAATCAATTCACCGCAACGCTTCCTGTGTCTCCCAGGCACATTGATTTAAATAAGCAAAAGGCTTAGATTTGAATAATTTCAGTCTTGCTTGAACGCTGTCGTAATTTTTTAGAGTTTTCTGCTCTGTTTATATTATTTTGCAGCTAAATTTAGCTTTTATATCTAAACTTAGGTGTTTTTTTTGCTGACTAAATTGATACGTGCAGCAATTGGTTGAATGTTTGCATTTTAATGCTTGCATCTTAAATGCTTCCATCTTTTTTAATATTGTTTAAAAGTGGCAAGACGTTATCGGCTGGATTACTTTTTCATGCATCGAAGCTACCCTTGGGTAGAAGTGGAAACTTAAGTAAAATGCAGAAGAACAGTCCTGTTAAAGTAGAGCTGAAATAGTGGATTTAAATATCAGATTAGAAGAATTGTTCTACGTGGAAAACTTCTTAAACTTGGAAATATATTGATAGAGTTTTCTGTCACTAGGACCTTTAGAAGTTGATGATAGGTGACTAGGTGACTTTTTTATAGTTTAGGAACAGGAAAAAAAGGATGTATGTGTGTGTATATGTATTATTTCCTATGGGATTGAGCTATTGAAGTGAATGTAGTGGTCACTGCAACCCTCTCTTGGCTGCCCATGCGGAGCAGCTTTGCATTTGTCAAACGTTGTTCAGCAGATCCAAGAGGAAGAAACCAAAGGCTGGAAACAGGCACGCGTTGGTGGGTTCTTGAGCTACACATTGATGGGGCTTTAATAAAGAAACCCCCCTGGTGAGTCCCGCTGTGACCTGGTTGTCCTGCTGTAAGAAACGTCTTTTCACCAACCTCTTTGGATTTGAGACATGGTGCATTTCCAGCGTTGGTGCTCCCATTTGGGATCTCCATTCCTTGTTGCTGCTTTCCTTAGTGCAATTCTGCCTGGATTTGTAACCTCTGCAACTTCTTGCACGCCTGCTAATCAGCCCGTGATAATAATAAGGGGGAATTCTTTTGAAAGCGATAACTTCCCGCCAGCTCTCCTGTTACGAGAGCAGCTCTAAATAGAAGCAGGACGTTGTGCGGTTTCTAATGCTGCCTAAAAATAACCCCCAGGCCTCTCTGCCCCAGCTCAGCTGGGGATGCTGAGACTTTGGCAAAATGCTTGGGCTCAATGATCCCGAAGGTCTTTTCCAGCCAGAATGATTCCATGAAAACTGTTGAATGCGCCGGGCAGGGCCGAGTCATGCAGCCCATTGTTCCCTAGGAAGGCAGCTGGACCGAGAGCCAGAGTCCCAAAGACTTCCAGCTTGCAGGAATCTCTTAGCTCATGTTCCTCCCTGCTTTAGTGTAGCAAAACAGTAAGAAAAGAGATGCTGTAAAGGGAATTCAGGAACCTTGCAGGCCTCTCTAAATATAAACATTATAAACACGTCCAGCCATTTATGGAAATGTTGCTATATTGATAAGCATCCTAAAGATAGCTCCAGACTTGCTCTGCTTCTAGCTTTAAAGAATTGCAGCAGAAAGGAGGAAAAGAAACCATTCTTGCCGGTGTCCTAAAGGAACGAAGTGCGACTTGAAAACAAAAATCTCCCTGTGGTTTGTGGTTAATGCTGGAGCAACCTCTCCGAGGTATTTGATTTTCATTGCCTCTGAGTAGAATAGCTGGCAGGAGCTAAAATTAGCGTGCTTTGCTTCCCACCTGTTTGGATGCTCATCTTATTTTGGATCAGAGGTGGAATGTGTGAATATAAATCAGGATTAAAGTGCTGCGGCTGCGGCCCGAGGGGCGGGTGCGTGGGATGCTCCGATTGACTGGGTGCACGTGCCTGCTGCAGCGCTCCGGAGCCCCTGGGAAACATCTTTGGGAGCAATCCCCGCCTTTGTGCATGGAAAACAGAAGTCGTGAGGCCACAGATGGAATAATGAAGATGAAGATTAGCTCATTTGGAGCAGCGTTTGCTCCTTGCACTGAACGCAGCAAGAGCCTTTGGTGTGGGGCTGAGGGTCAGGGGTGCTGCGCACGCACACGAGCCCTGGGAGGAGGACTGAGACGTCCGCAAATGTGATTGTCAGAGTTGGGTGGCATTGCTCTGCATGTGATTTTGATGTGGAAATGGGGACAGGAGCAATTCTCCCTGAAACCTGCAATGGAAGAGCTGTGCTCCATGCCTTGGCACCCATCCTAAACTGTAGCTTCGTATGTAATTTCCCCTTAGCTTTTGTACTGAATGGATTTCCCAGGGATTTCTGCATCTCCAGACCTTGTGTGTCCTGCACGTTGCTCCCTGAGGAGCAAAGGGGGATGTTTAAGACAACGGGGCCCTCTTGGGAGTTAAGACTCTATCATGCTAAAAAGCTCTTCTCATTTCTTCTTATTTTCCTCTAAGACCCTTCACGGCACTGGTGCACCCTGTGCCGTTGGTTGCCCCTCTTCCCTGGAGGAGACGCTCCAGGCCCTTTCTGATTTGGGGTTAAGGTGGAGAGTCTTTCCAGAAGGTCGGTGCAGGGGCAGGTAGAGCTGGAGCTCTGCTTGAGCAGGTAGGTGGCCTTGCTCATGCCCAAGGTGAGGATCCTGCTGTGCTTCCCCACTGTTGGTGCTGGGCTGAGTCCTCTAAGAGCCAACTCTTGATATTCTGGCAGAAAACCCTAAACCAGCCATTTTGCTACTGTATTGTTGGTGGTTTTGGACTTCTCCACGAGCCAGAGCCAACAGAAAAAGAGAGGAAGAAAAGCTGAGCAGAATCCTCCCTGCTTTCTGTGCCAGGTGGGTTTAGCAACCTCCAATAACTTCACTCTTATCTTGGTAGGGGAGGCTTAAGGGCTTGAAAGCCCCCGTACCCCATGCAAGGAGAGGCAGAAACAAGGGGGACAAGGAGAGCATGTGCAAGAGGGCAGTTGCATGCAGCTTTTCCCTCGCTCCTTGCTGCAAACGAACCAAGCAGCCCCGCAGCTTTGCATGGGCATAGCTTGAAGCAAATCACCTGCTGGTAATAAAGGGCACAAAGATGTTTGGTTTTAGGTGAGGTTAATGGAATAAGCGTATTTGCTGGAATTGCACCATGAAGTGCAGTTGCTTTTCATACCTTGCAAATAAAACTTGAACCTCTTCCGTCATTCTGAGGCACTGGGTGTCTGCGAGGAGAACGATCTCTGTCCCAGTGGAAAGGCATATAGTTTACTGCAGGTTTTGTTCAGTGGCGAATGTGAGTCAAGCAAAAAGTGGCAAATTCTTAAAGTTTTACCCCACCTCCTTGTTTTTTTTTTTTCTTCTCTGGCTCCCTATTTGGAAGCCAAAAACTTATTTCTGCCAAATAACCAAGTGCATGGAAGCCGGGAGCTCAAGAACTGGGTGCTGGTGTGTGATGCACTTATAGCACCGCGATTCAAACAGACTCTTTTAAAAGCATGAGTGATCAAGTTTAGAGGCTTTTAGCTGCCATAACAGTTGTTTCAAGTGCTAAAAATTTGCCAGCATTAGCAAATACTTCAAATGCTCCTTAGCCGTTTTAATTTACACTTATTTACTGAGCAGAATGGGATTGCAGGGTCTCCTCTGCTTTGCACCCGGCCGCTGTCGCCAGCTTGGCTCGCTCACATGTGAGTCAGCGTTGCAGGATATGGGAGCACAGTTTCCCGCAGCTTGGAGTGTGAGATTTTGTGTGTGAGGCTCTATTTTTAAGCCATCCTTTTTATTTCTCGCCTAGAATAGCTGTATCTGTTCGTGTTTCCTTTGCCTGTTCCCTGTCTAGTGGTTAACTTGGGAGGAGGATGCAGTTTCTTGGATGGTGGCTTAGCTTACTCCTGCTTTTCTCGATGGTAATGTGAAGCTGACTCGTTTTTCCAGGTGTTTCTTGCTGTACAGTCTTTGGATTGCTCTGAAACTGCATGTTGCTCCTTGCAAGCTCTCCTGAGCAAATATAGTGGGCGGAGGGCACGGAATATCCCTTTGGAAAGGGAGATTTGGCAGGGAGAACTAGCAGAGGTTGCCTGGATTGGCTTGCTTTCTCCTCCCCTTCCTAAAAATCAGTCCTTCAGTATATGAGACATGATTAAAAAAAAAAAAAAGAAGTATGTTTAATTTTTCTTTATATCAGCTGAGATGATCAAGTCAAAAGTGGCTCTGTACCTGCCTCTCCTGCACTTTTATTGCAATAGTGAGAGGACGGGGTTGCAGCTGGGAGCGGTAGCCGGTCACCTTGTTCCACGGGTCGGGGTTATCAGCTGGGTTTTATGCCTCTGTGCCTTTAGTACAGCACAGCGCAGTCGTTAAAGATCAGATAAGGTCCCATTTACCTTCCCTTACTGTTGCCAGAAGAATAAGCCTTGTGTTTTGCAGAGCTGAGGTTCGCTGCACAGTACAGAGACGACGGGTATTTCAGCGCTGTGCGTTTCAATAAAAGCTCGTTCAGGTCTCGCCAGCCTTGGAAATCGAGCCTGGTATCTTCTTGAGGGCATCTTAACATAGAAGTGAGCCTTAATTTGTGGTGGATTTAAAGCAAGAAGCATTTGGGTTTTGACCAAAATGTGCTCCGGGGAGGCGATTTCTGGCCCTTCCCAATCCTTGAGCTTGCAGGACACGTTCCATCTGCCGGGTCTGCTGTGAGAGGACGGTGCTACCCTATATCCTTTCACAAAGAAACTGTCCTTCACTGAAAGACCAAGACAGCAGCTTCAGTCAAGGGCGTGCTGACTCCCCCTGCTCTCGAAATTAGCTCCATCTGAAGCTTCCAGCTGCTGCAGAATGATTAGGATGGATGCAGAAAATGCAGAAAAAATCACTTTGTAAGTTATACGTATTGGCCACAGAGGGATGCACCTTTGGATACCTTTTCCTTTTAGCTGTATGTTTTGAGCATCAGTCCTGCAGCCTGAGAGTATTAAGCAGGCTTTTATTAGCCTTTAAAAACAGGTAATTTTGACGTTATCAGAAGTTGGAGGAAATACTGCTTTAGATGGCAGCAGCCTGAGCAAGTTACGTGATCCTTTAGATGCTGCTTGTTACTCTGTTCTTACTGGAGGGGTGATTCCTGCTGCTTTCCGCTATACAAAAGTGCTTTAGTTCCTCGTGGCTGTAGTGAAGCACTCGGAAGCCTCTGCTCCCCTTATTTCTCCCTGAACTTCCCTTTGTGTCCTCCGAAGCAGCTCATGGGGGACTCATGGGGATGCAGTGAATACCACGATGTGGTGTGTGAATGTCGGCTGCTCCCGGCATCCCGGAGCAAATCTCAGGTCTGTCTCCTTTTCCTCTTCCAGAGGTATGGAAAAAACTCTTTTAATCCCATTTCTGCCTTGTTCCTGTTTCCCCACAGATGCTTTTTGCCTCCTTAGCTCAGGCAGTCAGGTCGAACACGAGTGCACCTGACGGGTCTCTGCGCTCATAAATGCAGCTCCTGGGCAGTTTGCCTGCTGTGCAGTAAGGCAGCACTAAAGGGTCTGTTACTTCCATCTTTTCGGTACCTGGGTATCATCACTCTTCCCGTGCACTTGTTAAAATTTCCTATTGCTTATGTCAAATTGTTCTTGAAGATGAAACAGTTGACAGCGTGCTAGTTTCTACAGGTTGATGCTGTTCTGTATGTCAAACTCATCGTGTCTGTAGTGAACTGACACTTTTTTTTTCTTTTTTTTTTCCAGCCAGATAATGAAATCTCTTCAGACTGCAATCATGTAAGTATTGCTTTACTTGAGGCTCCGCTGATTGCGTTTGCACTTGCCTTCCCCCATCAGCCCGGGGTGTTTTGCATGGAGTGTGCAGGAGGAATCAGTGCACACTGGAGTTCTGCACAGCCCAAAACCAACGCCTGTCATCTAGTACAGCAGTATTGGAGACTGCAGAGTGAAGTAGCTCAGGTCTTTATATGCTGTAGTCTGCTATTGAAGAGGAAGATTGCAGATATCTCTCCCACTTCAGGGGTTGAGAGTGGTTCCCATGAGCTCCAGGGAACAGTGCAGCATGCTCATTTTGGGGAAAAGATGTGAGCAATACTGAGTGTAAATGTTCTTTAGTTTCAGCTGTTGAAGTTGGAGCCTTCTGCATTGCTTTCCCAGCTGCTAAACTCTCAGGCTTGCTAGGAAAATGCTGGGAGGGAGGTGCAATATTTAAAGGCAGTTTGAGCCGCTTGGCTGGTTTTAGAACAAATTTCCTCCCCTCACCTTATTTAACAGTGGGTGAAGTGTTAGTGTCAGGTTGGTGTGTAAAACCCCGAGATCCCCTAGAAGATGTGATCAGAGCTGCAGTTGGCACTAGATTTCTTTCATCCCCCCTCTTTTGCATCCTGGCAGGATTCTCCGCATCAGGATCCTTCCTTGTTTGCTCAGACTTGGACATGAACGGGCAAGTGCCCACCTCAGTCACAGGGCTAGTTTCAGGTGTTTGAACAGCTCCGTTTTGCTTTATTGGTGGACAATATATTCCAAAAATAAACCCCATCCACGTTGTACAACCAGTAGTTTCCAACTGTGTTTATAAATTAACCTTTAGCACTTTGCCACCTCATTGTGTGGCAGTCATAATTCTCAGCTGCTTCCCAGGGCTGGATGAGGCAAAGGGCACATGATGTTTTGGGCCTTTGTTTTTTTCAGGTGGATTTTATTTTGGTTTTACTTTTTTTTTGAAGATAGGGTTTAGTGTTAAAAGACATCTGACATATAATCTGTCAGTTATGCCAACAGACATTACCTGAATATGAGGAAGAAAATGTGAACCAACATCAGACCTTTGCATACAGTTCAAATCTCATAATAAAAGCGTGACCAAACTGTTTTCCGTTTTGATATTGATTTGATTTTCTCACAAAGGTGGAGTAGTTGAATTTCAAAACCTACGTAACCTTTCCGTTCATTTAACACATTTAAATGTAACAAGTTCCTAGAGGAGAAAATACATGAACTAATAGAGAGCCTCTTGGGCAAAAATTTCACCTACTCATTTGTGCAGGTTTAGCTGTCTTAGCTTGTTTTATTTTTCACTTTAGTGCCTCAGGAGGAAATCAGGGATGTGCATGTATGTGTAGAGTGTAACTTGCCCCAAATTAGATGCAAGACTTAGGCTGTGAAACGAGCTCATCTCTGCCTTCACAGGAACAGTTGCCCTGGCTGAGGCGCATTGCGGTTCAACATCCAGTGGGTTTTGCTTAGCGAGGTGGGGAGCTTGTAGGCTTTAAAGTACGTGTTTAGCTATAACCCTTGAAAAAGGAAGTGAATAAGGAACCTGCCGCATGTTTTGCTCCCTTTTATGATGAATTTTTGTTAGGTTTTCAGCCTGACATCTGCTCTTGTTGAGACTGTCCCATTTTGTGGTAGATCACATATGTTGAGCAAATAAGCCGTAGTGCAGCTAGGCTAAAGATGTTAGTAAATATGTAGTAGGTAGCAAGTTGAGGCTTTTAGCCTTTCTCTTGTCTTCATTAGATGAATTTTCTTTCAATGGAGCAGCTCGTGACCTTATGGAGAGAGTGTTAGAGCCTGAATTTCTTGAAGAAAATTCTTATGGAAATAGTTGTCAAGGAGACTTTGCTTTGTGTCAGTTATTGCGCTGCAGAAAGATGATACCGGTTTCAAATACGTGATGCTTCATTCCTTTCCGAAGCAAAATGCCTGTACTTTCTTCTCCATGCCAAGCTCTGAAACCTTCTCCCTCCAAATAATCTGTCCGCAGCTCTTGTGGAACTACAAGCTGAACCTGACTACAGATCCGAAGTTCGAGTCCGTGGCCAGAGAAGTCTGCAAATCCACTATTGCCGAGGTGAGCGGGGAAAAGGGACAGCTGCCCTTGCAGCATTGGGAGCGTTTCCCATTTCTGCACAGCCTCCCTGGGAGGATGGTCAGTGGGAATGATGCTTTGAGGCTCAGGGAAGATGAGAGAAGATGCGAAGTTTCCCTGAACCCTCAAACATCCGAGATCACCTGCACTGTTCCCTGTGCTTTGCAGTGTGTTTGGTTCATGTGAGAAGAGCACAAATTAGCTACAAAAGATTGAGAAAAATCACACGGGTGAGGGGCACCCCATAGGTTGTCCCTCTTGCCCGCCTTGGGCTTGTGTTTCCACTTCTTTTAGCACAATTAAAGTTAAGGAATGGAAACTTTAGTGGGAAAAATGCTTTAGAAAGCATTTAGAAAGCAGAAGATTAAATAGCATGAGGAAAGCAGCTCACCTTCGAGGGTTGTGCTGTGCATGGAGTTCAGTAGCTCCCAAATGAAAGTGCTGCACGTCTGCATGTGTTAAATCACTTGTTTAATATTAAACAATAAATGTTTAATAATGTTAAACATTTGTGGCAAGTGTCTAAACCGTCCCACTGAGTAGCTTTTAGTAGAAATGCCTTAAAATCTTAAGAACTCGCATGCAGAGCATGAGTTAATTTAGTTAATATTAATGTTTCGATTTGGTCCGAGCTAAGGTATTTTCCTATTGTGTGTTCGATTTTAGAACAAAGTACATCTAGAAGAATAAAGTCTAGGGATGTTCACCTGTGAATTAGTGCCTGTCCCAATTGTGCATTTAAACAATTGCAAATAGACCCAGTTCTGGCAGAGGAAGCTGGCTCCGGTCTCCCCCTTCCACCCTATGGTGAATCATATGTGGATTTTTGACTGAAATGAAGCTCTTTGTGCCTTCTCTGCAATAGCAGAATCAACCTTAAACTGCATTTTGCTCATATGGATTAAATAAAGTCATCTGGCAACCTCCAGCTGCCTTCCAGCCCTGTTTTGAAAACGTTGCATTTTTACTTGTGAATTAAAAAGTGACTTCATAAACAGAGGTGGAAGGATTGATTTGATTCATTTAGTTGGACCTGTAGGAGTGTGGAGCAGGATACTCTGAATTCCTCCTTGTTTGAATTAGAGCGTCTCCTTCTAGCAACATCCTCCCCCTAGTAGAGACTATTACTTGGTATCAGAGAAACCTCTAAAATGTTTCAGTGTTTGCTCCTCGTGTTCTCCCCGCTCGGTATCTGAACAAGCCCAGGGACACCAGCACAGGGTAAACAGCTCAACACAGGGTAAATATCTCAGCACAGGGTCTTCCTGAGCTTCAGAGGAGGCTGTGTGATCTCCACGTTCCTTGGAGCACAGAGCACGGCCTTGCTGCGCTGCTCCCGATCCCGGTGTTCCTCTGGGATTGTCCTCACCGGATAAACAACCATGTTTTCCCACTTCTTTTCGGAAAGCTGCTTTCAAAATGGCTTCAGCCTTTTATTTCTAAAGGTGACGTTTTGACCTTATAGCCTGCTCTCCTGAGCAGCACGGGCTGCGATTTGTATTGGGAAGCTGTCTGCTCGTGTAGGCTGCTCTGCCAGCCTCTGCACGGCTTTCAGCTTTTATTAGCAGTGATTATTTTCTTCTTTTTTGTCTCAGACCACTGAGTAAAATGGTTAAGTATCAGCAATCAGCTCGACAGAGAGCTTGATAAAAACAAATCTGATGAGGGCTTTCCTTTAAGGCAACGTTTTTGACTTCTAGACGGGGATAAACAGCTCAATAAATATATTTACTTTTGAATCAATCTCACTTTTAGCCAAGACGCTGTGCTGTACAAGGCAAAGTGTTAACGGGGGCCCAAGTATGATTCAGTAATGCTATAATAATATGCTCAGTTTTCTAAGTAAAGGTTGTCAAAGGAGCATTTTTCCCTACAAATCTGCTTGATTGCAGGGATTTAGTGTGAATATTGTGAAAGATGATTAATGGGCCAGAAGACAGATATTCTTCAAGGTCATCTTCAGATATTGACGCAAAGGAGGTATTTCTCATTTCAAAAATATTCAAGTATTCTGACTTGCTGAGAGCTAACCTTAGGCCTGGAGAGCTTTTTTTGCCAGCAGTTTTTGAAACTTTAGATGCAAGTTTCGGAGCCTGAGGATTCTTTTGAAAAGTTTAAGTTCAGTGGCTGCAGCCCCTATATCCTTAATTTCTTTCTTTAATTTTTTTTTTTTTATTATCTTTTCTTATTTTTTCCCTTTGAGCAGATCAAAGAGTGTGCAGATGAACCAGTTGGTAAAGGTTTCCTAGTGTCGTGTTTGGTGGATCACAGAGGAAACATCACTGAGTACCAGTGCCATCAGTACATCACCAAAATGACAGCCATCATCTTCAGCGACTACCGGCTCATTTGTGGCTTCATGGATGACTGCAAGGCTGACATCAACCTCCTCAAGTGTGGCAGCATTCGACCCGGAGAAAAGGTATCTAGAGAACATGTGGTTTGTCAGTAGGCAGGTAAAAATGCTTCACTGAGGCTTTCAGGTGCCCTGCAGCACTATATGGGAATAGGCTTGCGACTTGGAAACTCCATGTCATGATTAAGCTGTATGAAAAGGCTGTTGCCCTGATTCTCTGTAGTTCCTTTTTGTAAGAGGTGTTCCTTGCTCTGGGGAACTGCT
>JAVCKT010096702.1:0-12683 GCA_032273925.1 Rhynchotus rufescens | reverse complement strand
TCCCTTTACCTGCCTAAGAGAGGTTTATTTTTAGAGCTGTCCTCCCTCCTTCCCAAGCCATGCAAGTACAGAGTGGAGGGATTTCCAGGTCCCTGCCTATGGTAATTGGAATAATAAGGGTATGTAGGCCTCCAAAGTAAATAATACACTTTTGCCATCTTCTTGCTTTCTGGTGCACCAGATAAATGCATGCATGTCCGTGCATGCATGTGTCTGTTGCGGGGGAGAGACATTTTTGACATCCATAGACCAGGAGACCCTCATCACCAGTAGACAGAAGATGTTTCTATCACACACACACCTGTTACTATATTCACAGATAATTTCAGTGTTTTTTAGAGCTCACCCTTTTCCTCTGCCTAGTGAGGGAGAGATGAATCCTCTCTGAAAGTCCTGATACAACAGCCAGAACAAAGGCAGGCAATGTAGCTGCTAATAAAAATAGCCTGGAGTACCACCTCTGATATGTTCTCCAAAAACAGGACTATGAACATTTAAGATAAGACAGGTATTAATCCAAGTTATGAAGAACCTCTCAGCTCAGTTGAATTTCTCTGAGGAATATGGTCAGAGGAATATGATGGCTAGCTACCTCATTCTCAGTGGAAAGACCATGCCTCGATTCAGACTAATCCTTAACTGTTCTGAAGAACGATGGTCTCACTGTGATTTCACAAGCATTGGAAAAATTATTATGTTTCCTTTTTCCTTCTTTCCTTCTTCCCCCTAAGGTCAATTTAGATAAAGGATAACTTGGATAATATTTTCATTCTTGAGTATTCCCCTAGCTATCCCAGTGTATTGTTCAAGTGCCTCAGTAAAAAGCACTGGAAATACTTATTCAACCCTTACTAATATATTGAAAAAGCTTCACAAAGTGCTGTCTAGAGTTGGATAGATAGCTGCCTCATGTAACAGCACATTCTCACGAAATGGCAAGCAATTTCTCCACATAAAAATAGCTCTGAACTAGGCACTCTGGAGGTGAATCCCACAGAAAAAAATACTGCTATAGAAAATATTGATACTAAAGATACAGTAAAAAATTGTTGGCTCCAAGTAAATGTTACAGTGCTGTTGTAGTGCTCACTGTGTATCACACCACCAATAAGTTTGATGAGATCTCTCTTCTGATCAAATCATAGAACAGGAAAGGAGGACAGTTGAACTCTGGAAGCCTTTCATCTCAGATAAAATGTAGCATTAATTCACAGTGTGAAACATGTGATAGAAGCATGTATGAACTCAAGATCTTTCACTTTCCTTGCATATTTTTTGTAAGATCAATTTTCATGGAAGGGAAAAGATATCTTTTTTTTTCCCCCTAGTTTAATATAAAATATTATTAATTACAGAGAACCAAGCCTTGCCAAATGTCATTTACTTTATAAACACTGAGGCAATTTAGTGCTTTCAGCATAAGGGGAGCCATCCTTGTTCAGTAATATTAAATTCTGAAATGTTCATTATAATGATTCTCATAGGCCAGAGCAACAGCTTTTACTAAGGAAACCACTGATCAGACATGCATTTATCAGTTGCTAAACTGAGTCAACGCTCTCAGCACAACGAGCTGATGATTCCACTTGGTGTGCATGTGTGCGTAAGCAATCAAAACAAAAGCAGTAAGGAATGCTTTTAAATGGAGGCATCAGCATTGTTCATATCTGTGAATTTCTGCTCATACAATGTCTCGATTGGTAATCTGCAAGACAGTTTTAGTTCTTGACAAATGCTAGTATAATGGACTAGTATTAGCACTGTTTGCAAAACAGAATTAATGAGCTTGCTGTCAGCAGAGTAAAACAGACTTTATAAAAGCAAGTGAGAGATAAAAAAGGGCTTAACCCTCTGCTAGACAAGTTGTTGTGTATATCACTACATTAGAATAATGTAGATATATGAACATATAACTGATAAACCCTAATAATTCTAGTGAATCTGCATGTCATGTAAATGGGATGTAGTGCTGGGTTTAAAAAAGCTATTTCTTTGTATTTTTCTAGGTATATATTTTGATCTGTTAAAATTTTATTCAGGTCATCTGTTTTGGTTTAGACATCACTTATTCTGATAGAATTACATGTTCTATATGCCATTTAAGCCAGGGACATATTTTCATACAGTGATATACTGCACTGAAAAGGAAGGATAAAAGCAGATCAGCTCAACTAACGAATTTTTCAGTTACTTCAAGCAAAAGAAGAATTCAGAAAGTAAAGATTAAATCAGATTGTTAAGGTTGAGTACAAAATAACAGAGGCAGGCATGTGGAAATAAAGGACCACAGGATAAAAACCCATGAACCTCACAAGATATATAAGGATAAGAAATGCAGAGAATGCTAGCAGAAGAGTCAGAAAAACAGTAACTCATTACCCAACAGAGAAGAAACCTGCTAACAGCTACGAAAACCCATGTATTTATTGCCCTTTTGGGTTATGCTTTCCCCAAACTCTCAGCAGTGAGCGTTTAGCTAGCACAATTGATTAGTCCACAACGGCAGGATAAGATCTCAGCCTAGAGCAAGGAGAAAACAGGTATAAATGTATTCAGGTAAGATAATAGTTTTGAGATCAGCTGGCCCTGATAACTTTTATTCTAAAATATTTATTGATCTGGCTGAAACAGACACAATCTCTAGCAGTTATACTTGAAAATTCGTAGAGACAAGAGACAGCCCAAAAGCAGGATAATCATAACAATGGATGTAAGGAAAAAAAAAGCTGGAGGATTTCATGAGGATTTTACAGATTGTTCAGCTTCACTGTGGACTGAGGAAACTTGCTACAAATAAATAAACTATTTGCAAGTAGTGAAGATACTGTAAGATAATAAAATTTAGAGAAGTTACCATGGATTTATTAAAAAAGTATGAAATTAATAAAATTTTATTCTACATTAGGATAATGAGATTTGTAGATAGAACAGAAATATAGAAATAGTAGAAATATATTTCATATCCTGACACTAATAATACTTCTAATGGTGTCCTGTATGATACTCTGATAACATGGTTAGGGAGACTTGATCTAGACAAAATCTACTGCTACTGTTATGTGGGCATAAATCTTGTTAAAAAACCATAATCAGAAGTATATCTATCAATGATTCACCACCTGCAATAGAAGAGGTCTATTCTAAATCCATTTTCATTTAAATGTTGCGATTAATGAATTTGATAATGATGTAAAAAGCAAGCTTATACATGTACAGCTGATGGAAAACCAGGTGAAGCTTCAAGAATGTGGAAACATAACATCAGAATTCAAAATTACTTTGATGAATTGTGGTGATAATCTGATAAAACAAGAAATTTAGCAGTGAGAAATGCAGGATAGTGCATTTACTGAGGAATAGCAAATAGAGTAACAGGAAAGTGAAAAGCAAGGTATGAGCACTTGGTCTTTTGTGAAGAGATCTACAGTGAAACTCTTAAAAGCTAACTCACAGTACCATTTTTGAAAGACAGAACATCTAAGCCATCCATGCGGCTATGATGTGCAGCTGTTACAGACCTGTTCTCCACACACTAAGGAATGAGGAGAAGAGTTAATATAAAATAACCATGATCACTGAATATTTTATGCAAAATAACATCTGATTTGGGATATTTACTTTGACTTATGTATATCTGGAGGAAAAAAAAAGAGAGCTGAGATTTACTTTGCAGGAAAACAATGCCAGGAAACATTACTTACTTGGACAGTAATACTTTTGTAGAATTAGAATTTTGAATCTAAGCAAAAGTTCAGACATATCTTAAAACCTTGCCTCCAGAAGTAATATCTCATTCTCTGGGTTTTTCCAGTGTGAAGCTGCATTAGATCCAGTGGCTATCTTGACCTCTAGACCAACTGGCCATCTCTCTCAACTTGTATTAAATCTTTATGAGCATTTAAAGGGAGTTATCTTAATAAATTTATGATAAAGAAAATTATTTTGAGTTTCTTAGAAGATGTCCTTGCAGATAGTTCCTGATTTTCTGATGTAATTCTTGGGAAAGACAGAATGACTTTTAAATCCTATCTCCCTACTCTTTTTCTATATGGAGCTCTAGATCTAGGAATTTCCCTAAGTCCTTAGTTCATTCAAAATTCATGTTGACTCAAAACGAGGGAACAGCTTTGGTGTGTGTCACGTGAAGACACAAAATACTATGGACATACTAATAGGAAACGGTAAGAAAACAGTTTCTGTCTCTGGGAGAGAATAGCAGGTCTACAGAAAATCTCAACAAAAAAAAAAAAATGGCCTTCTACGGCAGGTCAAAAATTTTGAATCAAAACTGTGATTAAATTGTTTGGTATTATCCACCCACAAAATGATTTGTCAAGTATCTTCTTTCTTAAAGAGAAAAAATATATATCTAAATCTTAGTTTCTCAGTAATTTCAGTTTCACAGCTGAAGTACATCATGTGAAATGAAGTCTTGTGTGAAACTTCTCACATAAGGCACCACGGCACTGAAACTGCCAAAAAAAAAAAAAAAAAACAGCTAAAGAGACTCTGAGAAATGTGGAGTGTTCCAGCTAAAAAATTCTGCCTTTCAATTTTTTGCTGAATATTAGCTCTGTGCAAAATATTCTGCTGTCCTGGCTGCTGTTGTAGAAATGCTGCCAAAGAAACTCTAGAAGCTCTGAAGATTACTGCATCTTTTAAAAGCACACAGGCTTGGAGTCTGTCTTGGTTCTTCATGTTACAGTTGTGATATAATCCCGGGGCTACAGTCATTTCTTGCTACCAAAGGTAATGTTCTTCTAATATCAGTTTATTTTTTCCAACAGTAGAGTATGGTGTAATAATCAAAAGATCAGCATTTTCTTTAGCTGTTACTCTCTCCAAATTCTGCATAAAACATATTATGTCACTTTGAAGAACACTGGATCTTACCTTGTCATTAGGTATTAACTTGTGTTAACATGACCCTTTTCTAGTTGTAGACTTTTTTAAGCAGATGAATTTTAGCTGCTCAAACATTGGGCAATATTAAGACATGCTGTGAGGAGATGTGTACTGCAAAAACTGTGTGAAATGTAAAGAACAGGTAGATACTGGGAAGATAAAGATGTTCCTTGAAGACACCTGGCTAATGTCTATTCAGCATAAAAACAAAGGGAAGATTCAGGCAAAGCACTAAACTCCACCTAGATATGCAGACCCCAAGACATGTGACAATGGAGACAACAGCAAGGACCACAAGCCTTATGTTAATGGCAGTGGAAGGAACCACTAAAAGCCTTAGGGAGGTTCAACCAGTGCTTTGTAACTGGGAGGAGTGGTTTCGTGGGGTGGGTGTCATCTGTGCCATGGATCTTATTTGAGAGCCTTTTACAGACTTATGAGAGTAGGTGAGACTTATTATAGGATGTTTAAGATGAGAGCCAAGGGAGGAATCAAGGTGGGTCAGGGAAGAATGATAAAAAAAGATAGAGTCAGGCTCTTCTCAGTGCTGTCCAGGATTGGACAAGAGACTATAGGCACAAACTGAAATATCATAAGTTCCATTTATTCATGTGAAAATATATACTAACTGCGGGAATGATCAGACACTGTCAAAGGTTGCCCAGAGAGCTTGTGAAGTCTCCATGCTTGAAGATATTCAAAAGCTGGACATGGACACGGACAGCCTCTTTTAGGTGACCTTGTCTGAGTAGGGTGGTTGGACCAGAGGTCCCTTCCAAACATGACCATTCAATGATTCAATCACTTGTTTTAACCCTTGCCTTATATACATCAAGTGGAACATCCTAATGGTCTGTTGTACTTACCACAATAGTATTAAGATTATTAGATGTGTTAAAGTTCCAGATCACGTTGCTTGTAATAGATTAGTGAAATATTGTATTAAAGAACAAATCACTAAACAATGTCTGATGAATTCTCCTTTACATATCTAAGTATTCTTTCTTCATTGTTATACAATGACTATTCTTCCATACATGAAACACAAGTGAAAGATAAAATTTACATATTTTTCAAATTAATGCTTGTCATTTTTAATTCTTATAAGCATACAGTGCCTTCTTTAAAGAGATATTCTTTCATTTTAACTGTGTATAATGACTAAAACTAAAGCTTTTCAAAAATGTTTCTTTTCTAGCCATTGTGGGCTATTAAAATGTTAAGTTAGCAAGATGAAAGTCCCCTCCTTCTAGTGATAGTCTCGTGATTTAATAAGACCTTAATAAGTTAAGGTTATTTATAAGATATGGAGAGGTAGCTCTACACAGTGAAGGCCAATTCTAAACTTAAGATTTATATTAACTTATAAAGATTAGAATCTCTTTGGTGTCACACACTTGATTGGTACAGTATTAGATTAAATCAGGAACCATCTTGCCAGTGTCTCACTGGAAAAAATAGTAGGAAAAAGAATCCAAAGAACTACAGTTACTTTCCAGGATGTTTCTGCAGACATCTTAATTTACAGAAGCTTAGCACTATTCTTTGCTGCTTTATATCATCTGAAAAAAAATCTGCCAAGCATCATAAAGTTAAATATAACTGAACATCACTAAATCAAATATAATCTTTATAATCGATATCCTAGAGTAAGAGAGAGAAAGATTTGCTATCAGAACCCTATACATGACAGTGTTAACTTATTTCAGGGACACAGGAGTAATGTCAAAAATTTTTGCAAGTGAGTTGAAAGATCTTGCCATTGCCTCTTGCCATTAAAGCGTCCTTCTTTAGTTCATTGGAGCTGCTACCACGTGCTTCTAACCTCTCTCCAAAGGGACTGATTCAGGGATTAGTTATGGAACTTTTGAACATCCACTTTGGTAGCAAATGGTCATAGTAGAAGAAGGGGAAGTTCCAAAATCCAGCCAAAGACATGGGCTTAAAGAGCTTAATATAAATAAACTTTAATAAGGCTTTTTTTAAAAAAAAAAAAATCTTTACAATAGAATTTAGGAATCTCTTATTACTTGCTTCATTGCTTTGTCTTACTTAACATTTTATTACTTCATTTTTTCTTTGTTCTTGCATGAAAGGTAGTGGCATAATAAATTTCGTTGTTTCCTTTCTCATTTAGACAGGTAGTGCTCATAAAATATATCTTCTTCTTTTCCACCAAGTTATAAATAACATGAAGAGGTCAGTTGTGCAGTAATACAGAGATTTAAATAACAGGATTAGCCAAAAATAGGTAGTTATTTTTTCTGCTGAAAAAGCATAGGATAAGAAATTCATGTTTCCCTTTAGTGACTGTTATTCTGAAACTGAAAGACTAGAAGCATATCAAGAAGGGAGGGAAAACAAATCCTGCCCCATGTGCAGGATTTTCTTCATACATTTAAAACAATGTTAAAGACTATCATATAGATAAAGAAAACGCAAGAGATAGTGCAAATAGAGTGAGAGTAATATCAAGCAAGTGATAAAGGTACTAACCTAGATAACTTGCTTAAATATTGTTTCACTCCATGTCTTATTCTGTTCTTGTAACTTCAAGGTGAAAATCTGCTTTCCATCCCATGATGCTGAAAATTTTCATCGTTCTTGTTCACTTAACCATCACTGTTAGGTGAAGGACCATTTAAACTGCAGCAACTGCCACTACTTCGTTGCTGAAAAAATATTCTTGAGAGAATGCTGCTTTAAATCTCCAAGAGAGGTAACTTCTTTAAATCTATGTCCCTCAACAGGGAAGGATGACAATGCAAACAGTCCAAAGTAAATATACTAATTGTCAGATAAACAGTTATTGTCTTCTAGTTGCTTGCAGTGTGTCTAAGAATTGCAACTTTTAAACTGTAGAGCTCTTCCCTTTTTCCTCTCATTCTTTGTTACTGGTCTCTGCTTCTAAAACTCTCTCCTCCAAAAATAATTAATGCATTTAGGCTCTGTTTTATAGGATAAAAAAAAAAAAAAAAAAAAAAAAAAAAAAAATCTTTTTAATTTATTTTTTTAAAATAATAAAAAATAATCAATATAAAAAAAAAAAAAAAAAAAAAAAAAAGGCAGCTAGCAGCTGAGGCACAAAGAGAAACTAGGACAAGCTGATCTTTCTGTTCATAATGAAACTCTTCCACTCTCACCATATACAGACCAGTGCTTGCTTTGCTGATCTTTTTGCTGTCATCTGGCTATATCTGAGCTTACAGGACTTAAATCTTGGTAATAACTCAGCACACCTGACTTTGCAAATATTGGCTACTCCAGTGATCTTGGTTGGCTCGTGTATCTGAAAGCTGCTATGACAGATGCCTTAGATAATCTTCCTGGGGGTCAGGCTAGATGAGACGGTCACAAGGAGAGAAATTTTTCAGAAGGACATAGAGAGGCTCCCAATGCAAACAGGCACCATGCGAAGCGATAGGAACCCGAGAGGTGTGATACAGTTTTGTAAGCATTATACTTTAATCCTAAATGCTCTTGCAGCTCTAAATGTATTAAGGGATACATCCAGAGAATGGCTTGGCATTTCAATAGACACTAATAGGGATAAATGTGTTTTGAACGGTTAATACCAGGCTGATAATTTTCAGCTGAGTTGACATCATACTGCTCATAAGACTGGGTCACACAAAGATAGATCAAGATTACTTTATCTTATGGGATTAGGCCTTGGAAATTGTTTTAGGACATTCAGCTTTTTCTCCAAGTTAACCTCTGTGCTCTGTATATGAGTGGGATAAGACTCTATAACAGCAACCTCCTTTTTAACTTGGACCAGTAGGAGGACCTGAGGAGGACCAGGGTGGGCAGGGACCCTTAGGGCTTGGGAACCCGCCCCCCGCCCAGACCCAAATGTATGACATTTCAACTGGGCCATTAGCTACAAAGGCTTAGACAAAGCATGATTTTTAAATCATGTGGATCCATTTCTGCTCTTCAAATACAAATGCTGGTTGTGAGCAACTGAGACAGACCATTGGAATTTTACCTTTTATATAATTTCACATGAAAACATGCAATGATGAAAATGTCAAACTGCTTAGGAAACTAACGTGCCTGTTAGCTAAAAAAATCATTCTTAAAATGATTATATGATGTCAAGGATGTCCAAAAAGGCTTTTAATCCTGCTATTTCTGGGAATATTCCTGCTACTGCTGATAATTCTGGGAAATGTTCTAAAATCCTTTTCCCCTGAGCAAATGCAAAGGAAAGGGAAGGAAAGGGGAGGAAAGGGAAGGAAAGGGAAGGAAAGGGAACACCTCCAGTTCGAGGGAACAAAGAATTTTGTTCAGTGATTTGATCCATCTCTCCCAGTGCAAATACAGATTCATTTACAAAATCTGCAGGTACTAAGAATTCAATTGTATCTTCCTGTTGCCAGTCAAGCTTAGCACTTCAATAGTAATTTACTCACAAACAGACTGAGTAAAAACCAGCTGTGCCTTAGAATAGAAAATACCTTATTTCCCTTTAAAAAACTACAGCTAAAAAAATGTTTCCAGGAGATGAGGACATGAGCTTATGCAAATGAAATGGTACATTGGTACAATGGTACCAAATGGTACAAATCTTCTCTTGTCATTTTATCTTTGCTTTATAGGAAGCCAACTTTATCCTAGGATTTACACATACTTTGCTGCTAACTAAGCAACTGTGTACATAATATTGCATTACAATTTTGGAAAGTGGGAAATACAAATAATACTTCTATAATCCAATGTTGACTTCATGTATTAAAGATAATATCATAGTTAAATAGGATGAAATAAGGAAGTTGAATCAGTTACTTATATTCATTCCTTCTTTGGCTTTGATACTGTATACCTCAAGACACATGCTTTTATCTATTTGAAATGTGTCCAATATTTTATAATTCCATTTACAAATATTTCTTAGTAAGTGGTCAAACAGTTATTACCAAGTCCTTGAAGTATTGTTATGGACTTGAAAAATTAAAAATGCTTAACTTGTTTTCCATTTTATTAAAAATGGAAAAAAAAAAGAGACATATTCCTATTATTTTATTCCTGACTTGTTAAAGAGTGAGTGAAACATTAATCTTCTTCACAAACCTAGTATTGCTACAATTATAACCTTGGTATGCACAGTTCCCACGACTTACAGTGTGACTGATGAAGGGCAGAGCTGTACCCTGACCAATACAGATGAATCCAAAATCTTCAGTATATATTTAATTTTAAATATGAGTTTAAACATTTTAGCCATGAAGAGTAAATAAGCAAAACCTTTCAGGAAATGCTTTGCTTTCTGCTCAGAAATTCAGAAGCAAATTCAGAGGCAAAGCAAAGCAAAGGAAAGGAAAGGAAATACAGTTATGAGAAGGATTAAACCAAATATGTTTTATGTAGAGAACATGCAGAACATGCAGCAGTTAGCTTGGATCTTGGTATCCCTTATTCTAGATGGTTTGTGTAGTTACTGGAAAATGGACAGTTATCTTCTACTCCTATCTTCCTCCTTGACCTGAAGATAAAACTTCTCACAAAAAAAAAAAAAAAAAAAAAAAAAAAAAAAAATCAGAAGAGGGGAAAAGAAAATCACTGTCAAGAAAACACGGTCAAGTAGCTATAGTAACAGCCATCTTCTGGGCCAAAGCTGAAACAGCTGTAAAGGTAAAACACAGAAGAATGGATACAACTATTGTTTTTCTTTTCTTTTTTTTTTTTTTAAGAAAAGTCTTTAGCTGTTCAGATAGGAAATCACCTGAAAAATCTACAATAAATCTAATAATTTGAATCTATTCACATTACTAAAACTGAATTAAATTGTTCTCTAAAAGTTTATTTGTCATTATTTTAAGCAAATAGAAACATAAGGCCTCAGATACCTTTGAAAATCTTACAACCACATGTAAACGACAAAAAGAAAGTTTTTATGATTCCTCTGCTTGAAAATATTCCCTCGGTCGTAATTTCCTTCTCTTTTTTTTCTGATTGTTTGTTTGTTGTATCCTCTTTCACAAACCAACTCCCCTCACCTCCAAGGAAGCTAACCAAGGCTTAGGCCACAGCATGCCCAGGTGCGGCCCCAGCAGCCTACGGCAGCAGATCACCCATGTTAGGAAGCAGATGGTCCATGCTGCAAATCGGAGAATTTGCAGCAAATCGGAGAATAGTCCCACCACTTTTCACCTTCACATCCTGTGCTTGCCCTCCCTCCATGGCAGCTACAATGGGAGCAGAAAACCTTTTCTGTAGTTTTTAGCTTTTTCATTCCGCTCCTCCTTCTCCCCTTTTAAGCAGAGACCAGGTCTGGCCCCTTCCCTGGCATTCCCAAAAGGCAGGCACTTTGAAGCAGGGAGAAACAGAGTTGATGAGCAATGGCAAAACAAAAGGCTTGGTGAATTGTGCGGTGTGTTTGGATGAATGTCCTGTCACGCAAGTGAAAATACGTGAGAGAAAAGCAGGCATTTCTAAATACCTCCTAGGTTTTCCCAAGCCCTTCTGCCTCCCTTGCACTCTTCCCCACACAGTCCTCTCACTGAGGTCTCACTGACCTCAACCTCAGGCTGTTTACCTCTACTTGTTATTACTATATTTAACTTTCAGTCCAGGGATTTCCAGACTAGCACTCTTAAACTGATAGAGGTGGATATGCAATTCCACTCTCACTTTTACAGAGTGGGGAGAGAACCTGGTGTCTTAGTGCAGGCTTCACCAGTAAGCTCTGCTCATGCTACAGGCAGGCCAGGTGCAACCAATTTGCAGAGCCATAAAATGCCTCTATCAGGTAGCTCCCCTTCAGTGAGGAGGAAGGGAGGATATAGCCTGTCTCCTCTCCCTTAGCTAACAGACAGAAAAACTCTTCAGGGTGTCTCTTCTCCCTTAAATGACAGACAGAAAAACCTTTGAGCTTTGAAAAGGTCAAGCTGTACCAGGTGGATTGCATGATGCTATTGCACCTAGTAATTTTAGTATCAAGTCTATGTTGAGTAGTAACAGTATTATGAGTACAACAAAGAGTTACACTACTATCAACTGAGAACTAGATGTCTGCACTAGACTGGAAATTACTACTCAGTGCTTATTCTTGCACTTTGCATGGGTAAGTTCTAACTGAAAATGGCAAAAAGTTGGTCTTTCTGCAATGCCTTTATGGTTTGAACCCTTGCAAGAGAAATAAGTGGTAAGTTATGTATCTAGTTCCTCACATCTCCTGCCTGCATTCTCCCTCCCCCCCCCCAAAAAAAAAGTCTTAATTTTCAAAACAAAACAATAAAACTGAGCTACAGTCTTTATACTTCCACCTGCTGCAGACTTCTAGCTTCAAAGTTGCCTCAGGCAGTCAGGTCAGGTCTGCTAGCGTGCGGGCAAAGAGAGGGTCTTGACTTCCCTTTTCTTTCTTTAGACCAGGGAAGAATTCAGCCAGAGAAACTCTTAATTCCTACTGATTTGTTTAACTACTTGGTGCTACAGTTTCTTGAGTTGTTTAAGTAGGCTAATGTGAATATTCATTTTCGCTTCTATTCCTAGGGCGCGTCACTTAGTCTGAGGCTGGTGATACCGGGGAGCGAAGACAGCATGCCCTCAAGGTGGAGCATGCATAAAACTGCATTTATTCCTTCTCCAGGTAGGAAAGCCAAGGGATAGGCGGGTTAGATACAAATAAAACAAACACAGAAAGATCAAAAAAAAAAAAGAGAGAAAAAGAGGAAAAAAAAAAGAAGGAATGTGTACAAAATATAACCACACACACCCACGTATACGTGGGTGTATATATATATATATAGGTGCCGCTTGTCGCAGCAGAGCGG
>JAVCKT010096701.1:0-12684 GCA_032273925.1 Rhynchotus rufescens | reverse complement strand
TGTGGCTGTATAAAAATAATTTTAATGGTAATATGCTGACCATGACAATATATTAACCCATGCAATCTATGAAATCGATTCAGTAAATGAAATTGCAAAATACTGAACCCAAGCAGTATTTCATTCATCTTTAACTGTATCCACTACTATGTATGTAGTGTGTGCTGCATTTGCAGAAAGTAAGTTTCGGCTTAAAATATATTTTTGCTTGGTCAAATATTATTGAATTTGTCTTTTCAGGTGAACTGAAAGGCCAGCTCTTGCTATAATACAGTTGCCATTAGGTACATCTCTATTTCTTTTTTGGCATATCTCTTGTGCTAATATTATATATACATATGGGAAAGGGAAACTTGTTCAGTGTTAAACTCTTCTGCCCATGAAAGGCTTTTGTATTAAAAGATTTTTCTTCAAGTTTCTATTTTCTTTTCTGCCCAGAACAGAATTGAAGAATATCTATTTCGACAGTTAGAGCATTTATATTCATATTCCAGCTCACTTTAATTTCTAAACTTATTCAAAAGATTATCTAAGATGATTTTCATGTTCCTTTTTTTTTCCAAAGTCTGCCCTGGACCCCTTGTTTATTAGTGCACTAAACACTCACCTCCAAAAATATTTTTCAGACATCATTCTTCTTCACTTCTTTCCTACCCTTGACACTTGTATTGCTTTTCTGTAAAACTTTGTTCCCTCACACTTTCCCAATGACAGGTTCCTGAGTTTTATCTCTTGGTTTTGTCTCTCTTTTCTTGTAGATTATCTTTTTACTTTCATAGTCCTCAGGAGTCTGATACTCTCTTTGCTTTTCTGCAGAACTTTCCTTATCTGTCATATCATCTGTTCATACAAGGCCTGTTGCTCCTTTGTGCCAATGTGCCTTGCAAAAGTCCTTTTTTTTATTTCTTCTTCACTATTTCACTTTACCCAGCCCAAATGTCAAACACTGTCTGTGACCTTTTCTTCTGAATGCCTCATTTTAAATACAAATTTAAAAGGTCTTTTTTTTTTGCCTTTCTTTTGTATAAGTTTCAGTCTGATCAGCCAATGGTGATAACAGATATCATATCCTGAGATTTTTGTATAGGAAAAGAACATGTGTGGTTTTATGGGAGATCTATTTTACTATTCTAGACTAAGATGAGGTATATTTTGGTAAATTGGTTTAAGAGTTCCATTGCTTTTGAGGGAACAAGATTGCAATGATATAGGTAGGAAATTAAGAATTTTTTCTGTGACCTCTTCAGATCTCTAATCTGTATGCAAATCCATACTAGCTTCATTAATATAGATGTAGAATGGTATAGCTATAATCAGTGCCAAAATTCCCCTGCTAATTTGACTCATTCCAAAGAGATTTTTGTAGCTTTCATTGATAATCTATTAGTCAGTGTTTCATTCAGAAAATGATTAGCATTTTGTCTGAAAAAAAAAAATCCTAGCATCCTCCCAGTTTTATATCACCTGTAAACTTGCCAAGGATGTACTTTTTTCCATTGTTCAAATCATTAATGGAGAGTTTAGATAGTATTACTCTCTGGATCAACCCCTGAGGTAGACTATTAGTGACTGGCTGGACTTTACACACTGCTGATCACAACCATTTGAGCCCAGCCATTCAGTCAGTTATGAGTCCACTTCAGTTCCTGCTTATCTAATTTATACTTAGTTTGTCAATGAGAATGTTATGGAAGACAGTGTCAAAATCCTTACTAAAGTCAAGATAAAGAACATCACTGCCATTCCCTTCATCCACTGAGCTAGTCATTGAGTTGTTGAAGACTGTCAGATAGGTCAGGCACAATTTACCCTTTGTAAATCTCTGCTGACTATTCCCAATCACCTTCTTGTCCTTAATGTATTTGCTAATGACCTTCAAGAGGTTTTCTCCATCACCTTCAATTAGGGGTCAAGGTGATGTTATCAAGTCTGTATTTCCCTCAGATTCCCTTTCCATCCTTCTTGAAAATGAGTGACATTTTTTTTGTTCAAGTTCTCAGGAACCTCCACCATCAACATGACCTTTCAAAGGTAATTGAGAGTGGTCTCACAATGACATTACCTAGCTCCCTCAGTGCTCATGAGTGCATTCCTTCAGGTCCCAGGGTTTGGTGTGTTCGATCTTTTTAAATGTTCCCTAATCTACTGATGTGAGTCTTCCTTGCTCCCTGAATTCCCACAAAGGCCATAAGGGCCTAAGATTCATCTTACCTGTCAATATTAAGATGAAGAAAGAAAGTAGTACTTTTGGTCTTTTCTAGCATCCTCTGTCACCAGGTCCCCTGTCATTCAGGAATGGTTCACAAATTCCATAATCTTTCTTTGGTTGTTGATATACCTATAGTAGTCCTTCTTCTTGCCTTTCACATCCTTTTCCAGATTAAGCTTTAAGTGAACTTTACTTTTTCTGACACTGTTCCTTGGATAGTTTACTTGGACAGTATCTCTATGTTCCTAAATGTTTGAGTCAGGAGCATTCAGTGCAGTCCCCCTAAAGAGCTTGTATCCATCCACTGCAGCACTACAGTCACCTGAATTGACTCCCCCAACTCTGATACAAATAAGTTTGTGGCCCTATATCTGTCTGCAGACCTCTGTCTCTTGCTGTTTGTTCCCCACAATGCATGCAGTCGTGTGCAGGCACTTTGGAGGGACGGCTTATAAGGAGACAGTTTTCCCAAAAAACACCAGAGAAATTCCATCATTTCCTTATTTGTGTGCTACATTTGACATGGACTCCTTTCTGCTCTGTTGTGTTGAATATAAGGCTTCTCTTGCCTACATCACCTTGCATCGTTTACTTGCCAGCCTGGTCTACTGTCTTCTTAGTTGTTGTTCATCTTCTCCTTCCTCTATTGTTCCTATTTTAAAGCTCTCCTCACTAGGTTGGCCAGTTTGATGTCAAAGATATATATTTTTATCAGAAATAAATATGAATTAAAGCTCTATCCTTCCTTACCATGAGTGAAACTAAGCAGCAGTATTATGGGTTAACTGACTAACTGTAATTTTCTGACATTCTATTAGGCCTGTATGAATTTCTAAGAAAACAGATTTAATTTGGTTGCACAGCATTTGTTTTGATGGATTTTTTTGTGTGTATGTGTGTGTGTGCCAAAAAGAGAAATGCCATATGCCAACCATTTTGCAATACATTTTTTATGTGAAAATTTCTGTTAGGTGGCAGGGGTGAGCTCTGTTTCTTTAAAAAAAAAAAAAAAAAAAAGTCTGCAATATCCAGACTGATTTATTTTGATTAATGATTGTCTCATCCCTTCCTAACTGCTCAAGCAACATCACTGAATATTCAAAAAAATCAAAACTCTAGTTTTTAATGCTCTTTATGACTGTCAGGCTGCATGATATTGGGAAAAGTACTTACAGTAATCTAGATGTCTAATATCTAAAGCACAGTTGTTTTAGGATGCATGGAAACCTTGCAGTTCAGTCAATGCAAGGGATGGGTAGAAATACAATCTGACCACAACTTTTCCTTTGCTGAAAGGAGCAGTATACTGTGCTAAATTTCATTCTCCAATGACTCAATTACATCTTCTCTATGATGACTTTGATCCTCAATGACCATCAAATTAGGAAGGAAAGAGATTGCATTTCTTTTGTCCCTAGTGAAGAGAAACTGCTTTCCTCCTGACTAGTGCATGACAGTGCAAATACCTATGGGGAAAATATATATATGTCTTTATACTCCCTGTTTCTGCACATGTGAGCACATACATGCTTTCCCTCTGCCCTTTCCACCTTCTCTGTGCAAGCTGTATTTGAGCCTTGAACCTTTTGAGAAACAACAATTTTTATAACCATTGTGTTAGCTTTTCACCAAGTGCTAAGTGCAAGTGGCAGTCCTATTCCAGGAGTTCTTAGAGGGGTGCAGCATGTCTTCTGGAAATAAGCAGCAAAGGTCCTCTGTGGCACACTGAAGGAGAAAATAAGAAAAGTAAACTCAGAGACACTGATCAAGTGTGAAGGAGGCAGCCTGTATTCTGGGATATTATGGAAGGATGAGCGAATACTAGTATTAGCAACCAAATAACTCATCATTTCCTTGATGATCTCACACAGTCACATCCAAACTTTCTTTAGGAAGCAAGTTATAAAGTGGTGTTTTGTTTTTGTTGTTGATTGATTTGTTTTATTTTTCAGTTTTGTTGCTTTTCAGTTGGTTTGCATGACTGATGATAAGATTAATAGAAAACACCTATGGACTTTCCCTACTAAGCTAATTAGATGAAGTATGCAAGACAGTCTGGAAGAAATTGTGTGGGAATGTTTAGTATATGAATTGCCAGTTGCAAATGCCCTTCAGAGCTGCTGTAATACAGTGGTGCTTTTTGTATTGACTTGGCTTTGAAGGGCTTGGGGTGTGGGAGGGATCTGATAAAAGATAGCTTTACTATATTAAAAAAAATACATAAATGCTTTATTTTTGTGCGAAAATTTTGAAAAGGAAGAAATGTCTGTAGAAACTCTCATGTGCCTAGGTAAAATGTTGAATCTTATATTTTTAGCAATTAAGAGACTACTAGGACTAAAGTGCATTTTGAACACATTTTAATGTTCAGAAACCTTTCCACAAATAAGGCAGCTTAAAATATTTCCAAAATTCAGTTGTAATTATGACTACAGAGAATGTAGTTTATGCAGTTGTTCTTCAGAACAACTCCAAGGTCCTATAAAGGTCCTATAAAGTCTCTGCAGATGAGATCTACTATAAGTCAGTTTTTTTCTAGCTGAGGCAAAAAAAAAGTCACACCTGGGAGCTTACCATATTATCTTTTGTAATTAAGGTTGTAAAACAATTTTATTTTTTTGACCTTTGACTTTCACATTCTGAAGCTCTTAGTTCTCAGAAGATAGACAAAGAGAGTTTGGGGACATTTCAATGACTTTATAAAACATAAGAACAACTGTAGCAGTTTTTTTGACCTTTTAACTGTCTTATCTTTTATGTTTTTAACTACTACTGCCCTCCCTATTTTAAGGCTGGACAAGTTGCAACGACCACAAAATGTTTTTGAAAGTACCTGCTCATGCCTATTTGCAATTCACAAGTAATTAAGAGAAATCTTTATCAGATGAAATATATGTTTATATTAGATAGAAACGATACAAGAGTTAATATTCCTGTTTTCACTTATTATGTGAGCAAGATTGTAATCCATAATCATCTTGCTTGTACAACTTTAAATAATTTGTGCAAATATCACTGAATGTGAATACAATAGTAAACATTTACACATGATGAAATCAACGAAAACTTTCTCAGTGACTTACAAGCTCGCTCACCAACCTGGCTGTGAGGCCAGACTTGGGAAAGCATAGAAATAGGATCTTTGAACATATTGAAGATCAAGGGCTCAAGGGTAGAGGGGAGAGCAAGAGAGTGGGGAGAAGATTAATTTTCTCTGAAGGCATAATTTTAGAATAGAATGAGCTAACTCAAACACCTTGATTTAATGTTAAAAAAAAGAAATCAGTCCCTGTAAAAATAATAGTCTACATTTCGTCTTTTCAGCAGGCATGTCTATTAAGTACATGTAAATGTTCAGCTGCTGCTGGCAGAAGGAATGCTTCCTGCAACAAACAGGGCTCCCACAGTGCAATCTCAGTGGTGGTGCTTTTGTCCTGTCATTTAAACCAAAACAGGCTTCTATCAATTTTCTCCTTATTGATATATACCAGGGTGCTGTCCCTTGGAGAATAAGATCTGAAAGTTAGATAAAGGTCATAAAAACCCTGTAAAAACTCATAGCAGCCTTTCAAACAATCTCTTTGGGAAGTATTCTGTCTTCATTCAGAATACTTCTGTATCACTTTACTCCACTGTGTCTTTTGAAATAGATTTTTTTCTGTGTTTGAGGACTGGCTAAGATGTGTTGTTTTGGGTTAATGATAGTAGCTATGATCAAGTAACACTGTTTATTCTTTAGCAATAATTGTATTTATTTTGTGGCATGTGGGCTATTCATAAGTGTTTATGCAGAGACCATACTTTCTGGTACAGTTTTCTGTATTTCACAATGCAAACGGTGAAGTTTTGCACACGTCAACAGAAGGTCAAAAGTTCTGTTAAAATACGAGGGGAATCTTCATTGCCCTTTTTACAGGAAGTCATTTATAAATAGGCTGTAAAATAAATAAACAATTGAGAAATTCTTTAATACATGGTTTATTGAACCTAGCATCACAGAAGAACTATCATACTGCATTACCATGAGCCTCTCCAGTTCTTTCTTACTCTGCTGCTTCTTTGCAAAAAAGTTTATTTGTGCTCTTTTGCTTCTTTTTGCTCAACTGCTCACTTCAGCTCATGCATTTAGGAGCATGTTCTTTCTATGAGACATTTTCCAAGCTGTGAGCTGCATCCCTTCTGCTTCAGCTCGTGACTGGCTTTTTCTTTTTATAAAATTAAATAAATAATAATGGCCTTAACTGCTCTGTTAACTTATCCAGTCCTATGAGTAAAATGTTAACCGAATAGAAATTCACAATGCCTTGGAAATGGCAAACAAAATTTTCCACACTCTTAAGCCCTTGTTCATTAATGGACTTCATGTATTATTCATTCATGGTTTTAAATAGGCTTCTCCACAGGATAGCAGGTGCTACTGCAGCTTTAAAGTTATTATATTACCTCTGCTGTTCTTTCTCTAAGCATCAGTTGTGTAGGCAGCTCCCCTTTACAGGAAAAATATCAGTGCTTTTACCTTTGTTATTCATCTTCTGCCTGAGCCTAGGCTAATCAGGCTAACATAATCAAGGAAAGACATCTTCCACCAGGGATACAGCAGTGATGAAGCTAGTGCATGGGACACACTGCCTCTAATTCTGTAGCCTAGATAGTCAGGAATTAAAAAAATCTTAAACCTGTAACAAGACTGAGGCTCAAGCACATAACTCTGATGTTACAGAGAGAGGTTTCTGAAGAGCTTTGCTTCTTACAGTGCGTTCGACTGCTGCATTGGAATTCGTGTGTGCATTCACGAGCTGGCTGCATTATGCATTGAAAAACAGAAACCTAAATACTATCCTCTTAATCTGTATTCTAGAGTAACTCTAAGTGTGAATTAAGCTACTACTTTTTGTAGAAATCATCACCTTTATAGGCTTGATGTGATCTGAAACAGCAGTGTCGTTGCACAAGTGCTATCTGAAGCATGGGCATGTAGGAGCTACCTCAGGCTCAGAACATTTGTACACTAAAAAACTTGGGAAAGATGAAAAGGGTGCATAAAAGCTCCCCTCCCCCTGTTAAATGAAAGTGAACAGGCATCATAAACAGGCCTGTTAAATGAAAGTTAACAGGCATTATATGATGGACTGTGTGAAGCTGGACCTGCTTTATTTAGTTTGTTGCTTTCCTGACGAGCTCTTCCTTGCAAATAGCTGCAAATAGTTTGCAAATAGCTACAAATAGTTTACAAATAGCTAAATCTATCCTGTCTTTGCTAGTTGTAACCATATTGACATGGCATAACTTGAGGTGATCGTATTTATGCTGTTTGGAGAGGCCAATCAGTGTACATGAACCATGTTAAGCATGAAAAAGTACTATCTAGTGGAAAAGTACTATCTATCAAACAAATAGAACAGCAGTGGCAATCAAGTAGTTGGAGCTGGAATATAAGCTGGAACTTGGAGCTAATGTAATTAGGTTGTGTAGAGGTAAAAGAGCAATTATTGGACCAGTTATGGTGTAACCCATAGAGCTACATCATATGTATGCATCTTCTCAATGGTTTTGTCCTCCAAGAAATGAAAAAATAAAGAAAAAAATACTCCTTAGAATTCCCGATCTGCAACTTTTAAGCCCCTGTGATAGCTTAGTCACATTGTTTTATGTAGAACTGCTTTATGTCAATAAAGTCACCCAAATGCTTATGTGTTTTTAGGGCTAGACTTTCAGGTTGTTTTATTTCCTCCATCTGTATCCCATGGAAATATTACCAGTATGTTGTCTCCTGAGTTAAATAGGAGAAACTATTTTTCTTCATTCTTTAATTTTATGTGAACTATGTTAATACAGAAAAATATTATTTGTTTTACCCCATCACAGGAAAGTGTTACGTATTTTAATTAAATGCAAGTGTATTAAAAATAAACAGTTTGTATTTAGTCACATTTGAGTTTCACCTGCTCCTGCATAGCTCTACAGATGCTTTGCAGCATATGAACTTATAATCTAAGTAATCCTCTGTTTATTCCTTTTGATACACTACTGAACACTTTATTTAATTACATTTGCCACAGAAAACTAGGTCTCGTGTGCACATATTTTTGGTCTAGTGTAAGTTCTCTCTTTTTTTTTCCTTTTTCTTATTGCAGGTTTTTAGGAATTTATTTTATTTGCTGAAATCTGGAAGATAATTCAGAAACCTATGTCTAGCCTGCTACTATCCATTTAAATCCTCCTGATATGATTGCTTAGGTTAAAAACAAATAAATCTCTTGGATTTTCATGTATAATATGAATGAAACGCTAGATATTAATCTTCTCTTTCGTGCTCATATGCACTTGCATAAGAAACGTCTTGTGGTAATGATCCATGAGACTGGGAAATGATGCGATATCAAAGTATGTTGGGCATTTAAATGTTCCATGCCAGGAGAGGAAAATCAAGATATTGGTTTTAATTAACACATATTCTAAAGTGATACTGATTCTTTTGGAAGAACACAAACTATTGCTGTGAAAAATGAAAAATTCTACCAAGGCTGAGATGCTCTGTCAATAATGTGCAACTTTTCTGTTTGAAAAGCTGCATTTTGTGCTTAGCTCATATCAGAGCACAAATCTCATGTCAGAGCTACTGAATGCAGGCAGCTCTAGTGCCCTGCCTGAGAAGTTTATGGTGGCTGTATGTGTGGTGATGAATTTACTTCTCAAGTAAGCTCTTACATGTGCCCATAGACAACCATGGGAATTGGAGCAGGGTGGTGCTGAGTTGCACATAGTAGGGACCCGGGGAAAGATTCCTCTGGCCACATGCTGTGTCTCCTCCACTGAGATCCACTTTGCCTCAGGGGTAACTCATGTCATTTTTTATTTGTTACCACCTAAAGGGCATTGCTGGAAGAATGGGGTACATTTTAACTTCTAGCTGATGAATAAAAAATGTATTGTTTTTCATCAGCTAAATAAGCATATTCAAAACCATGACTTTTTTTTTACCATATCTGGCACTACACTTTAAATGCCTTGAAATATTTTGGAGGACAGCAGACATGGATTTGATTTTAATTTGGTGAGTAAAGCTGAGTTTAAATTTCTTTTGTATTGCTAAAGCAGGACACACATAATAGAGCTCATCAGAAGGTGTCCTTTTTTATTATTTATTTATACCTACAGAGTAGATATTTTTCAAAGGGACAAGAAATGAGTTAAGCCCTCACTTTCTATTAAAATCAAAATTCTCAAACAAAAAAAAGGAAATGAATATAAAGGTGTTTGTGGTCTGATCGTACTTTCTTTAAAGCAACCTTCCCTAACAAAGCTGTAAGTATTTTTCAGCTCTTTTGTAAAGAAAGATGAGATTTGGGAAGGTTTTTGCTTTCTTGCAAAAGACTTTTGAATTTGTCACATGTGATAATTGCAGTGCTATAACTACTGTCATGTGTATATATATATATATAAATATAAAAGAACAGCAGAGGAAGCAAGAGAGAAAATCCAGTTCTTACTTTCATTATCAAGAAGCTAAATTGCAAGGCATCTTTTTTAATAACTATTTCAAATGGAGTTATCATAACACAGGGAGGGATGTATACATATACCAGCAAAGAGAAGTTCAAAATCTGTCGCAATAGATGGAGAGATCACAGAATCACACAGAGATGTGAGATGAGAAATAATTTTGATTTTAATCACAGGGTGAAAATAAAACAGCTGCATTTAAAGTGCCTTTCTTTTCCTGGGTGAATTTACTATATTGTCTTTTCTTCCTAAGATCAGCTTTGGAAAGAGAGATAAATAAGTCAGGTATGTAATAATTGAAGTATTCCTTCATATATCAAAGACAAAGCTGGTGAACAAAGTAGTAGTAGTTCAGTAAGGATTAGGATTGCCTCTTTGCCTAAAGGTCCTGGCAATACTAGAAAAAAAGGTGCATTCACAAACTTCATTTATTTTTTTATGTTGCAAGGTATTGACACAAAGCCCCAGTAACACGGTTGTCTGAAGGCATCTTATCCACATATGTACTTGTATGTTTTCACGACTGAGTATTCCAATAGAAATTTGTTGTCTTTTTTTTTAAGTATTTTTAATGAATTCTATACTGTCCCTTTTTAGCCCTTCTGAGCTATCTCTGCTGGTTGACTAGTTCCTAATATTAACACAGGAGTAGCATTAATCCTTTGCAAACAAAGTGGAATTGGCATGTGAAGGCAGTCACCTACTATGCAAATATGCAGTGAGTATAATTCTAAGGACCATATCAAGCTGTTCAATCTGTGTAAGTTAATGTATACATATTTCTTTGTGGATGGAATGTCATGCCTATGTAAGATAGGATCCACCTAAAACAAAATATTATCATGCCACCACCAGCACTTAAAACTGAACAATCTTGTAAGAATTTTTATTCTTATTTAAAGAAGGGGTAGAAATGACAAATGCAGAAGGAAATACAGTTTCAGATATCGCACATTGCTGCTTTTAGGAGCAATAACTAAGGAGTTCCTTTAGCAAGTAACTAAAGGAAAAACAGTTCTTAATTTAGCCTTGAGTAGTTTATAAGATTTGAGATGTAGGAACAGAAATATATCTCCTTAATATTAAGTAATCAGTTGGACATTCTTTTTCTTATCCACCACAAAATGTTTTTTATCCACCACAAAAAAAAAAGTGTTCATTATGGATGCATCTAAGGAGTCTCTTCTGACTAAGTCACAAATCTCAAAGTCACGCTATGCAGAACTGAAAAAAAATCTGTCTAAGTTTTAGAACACAGCTGTTTTGTTCTCCTCATCATATTGACAGGGCCAGGTTTTATTCACTTGGAAGTTCAAAAGAAATTCAGATATGAATTATTTCAAAATAATTCAGGATAAACAGAAAAGCTGTATCAAGTACATATAGTCAGAGAAAACCCCAAATGAATGACTGAATAAGAAATTCTTAGTGAAAATTCAATGTCAATAAATACAAAGATGCTGTGGAGAGGAAAAAAGAAACCTTTTTAACTGAATATGTTGACATTGACTGGCTCTAATGTGTTTATTGTTGTTCCAGATAGAGATGCCAGAGCTGCGGACAGCTTTCAGCTCAGTGCTCAGTGGGTGAGAGAGAGGCAAATCAGTTAGGAGATGTTAGGAACAAAACATATTAGGATGGATTTCCCTGTGCTTTATAGGACCTGGGGAAGGTGATAAACATGAGGTGTTGTAAAGATGAAACCTTTGGCTGAAGAGCCTTGGAAACTTTGCCTACCAGCAGCTGGGAGGATGCATTTAACTTCCCTGGCCCTGCCTTGGAGCAGCTGTGGAGCACATTTTATTGACTGCCTGGGGAGGGAGCACCATGGATTGAGTTCATTCAACATGGTACCTCAAAGAAAAAGAGAGGTCTGCAAGGAGTTTTAAAGAGGATTTTAAACGAAAATGACAAAGGTAGGCTACTATAACTACCGACTATGGAGACCCAATAAAGGTAAAGACTAAAGTCTACTTTAGTTTACAGAAGCAAATAAGCAGTTTACAAAACCTTAAAATGTAAAAAGGCTTTTTAGATTAAGCTTGTGTTTTAGATGCTCTACTGAATCAGAGTTTTCAAGATGAAAACTTAAAAAAAAGATAAAAAAAGGAGTTGGGGAAGTCTTTCATCTGAGGTTTTTCTCAATCATCAGCCCTAGTATGCATCATCTCTCTGGCACTTAGGTGTGCTGTAGCTTTCTAGTCCACCTGCAAGTACCCAAGGTGGAGATGAGGAAGCTGCAGCACTAAGTGTGGAGGTTTCCTCTCTGCCTTCCCCATCTCATCTCTTTGGTTTTGCAAAACAGTTTGGATTATTTTGGAGGTTAAGGGGAGAGAATTTTTCATCTCTTTATAACTGATGTGGCAAAGCACTTACCTGGAGCGATCTCTGTTGCATGAGTCACATGAAGTGTTCTTGAATGAGAAGTTTGGAGAGCTTGGTTTCTTACAATTTCCTTGTCTTGTGCTTTTCTCGTACGGGTTTCAAAATGTACCTATTTTGCTTGTTGCCAACTTCTGGTTGTGCTAATTGTATTTTTTCCTCCCTCCTCATTTGTATGCATTGAATTAACATTAATTAAACCTATTTGACAGACAGTTTTTTCGTTTATTCTCACAATTTCTACAATTCCTTTTTTGTTCTTGATACTGACACATTACAAAATGCCTACCTTCATATACTCTGGCATCAATTTACTGTAATTCCATCAAAGTCTCTGCACTTGCATAGAATTTGGTGCTGTATAAGCGAGAATGAAATTTGATCCCATGATTGACAATTTCAGACAGCTGAATTGAGGGGAAAAACACAGAACTTTCCAAAATACAATGTTTGGTGTATACCCTTAATGGTTCTCAGGTCATCAAGGAATATGTCAAGTGGCTGCTATGTGGTAGGAAAATCAGAAATTTAAAAATGTGAAAATAATAAATGGCTATTACTAATAAACAAGGTTGTACATTAGCATATTC
>JAVCKT010096700.1:0-12684 GCA_032273925.1 Rhynchotus rufescens | reverse complement strand
GAGAGAATAAATGAGAATGAAGCATTCACAAGAAAGCTACAAGTCCCCAAGTCTGTAAGATCTTGAAGTCCCCTTTTTACCAATTCCCCTAGCATTATTGGATATCTTACTTGCCTTGTTTAACATAGGCAATCACTGAGGCTCACCTTACCCAGGGGCTATACATAAGATTTGTTTGTTTGAAACTCCCTTATCACTTAAACCTATTTATGCTACCTATTTATTGTTTCATCAAGTTCTCAAATTCTTTTCATCAAAATCTACCATATGACCTGTTATTTAAGCTGCTCACACACACCAGTGCATAGGCACAATGTTCTAGAGCCACACTAGTTAACAGCATGTCGTAACAAGACAACTATCAGCACAAGCAAAGGAAGAGCAGTAACTGTACACTATAATGGTATATGCCACTATGCATGAGCAGCATGAGAGGAAGGTGAAATTGTCCACTTGACTTACCAGGGTAGAGCCATGGAGTTATGTAAAGCAGCAGCTTTTAAACCTTATCTTTGAAGATAGCCTCACGGCCTCTCGGAATACTGTCCTTCCTCTCCATCACCCACATAAAGCTCTTCTTTGGGGAATAATCCCTAGGCATGTTGCCTAATCTGTTCTTTTTTGGAAGAAGGTGATGAGCAAAGATGAGTTAAAGGAGTGAATTATGCACAGCAAGACAGCTGGAAGATGCACTGCAATCGATGCAGCAACTACTGTTGTCTTCTTCTGCCCACCTGGAGGAGGTGATAGAGCTCAGTGTTTGCAGGTGCTGTCCCTCGCCGGCCCGTCTGTGGCCCTCACCACTCAGATGTGCCCTTGTCCAGTCTCACGTCAGCACAGCTTTCGTGTTGAGCGAAATCGTGCTCCAATGACACTCCGCTGTCACAAGCCCATCAGGAAGCAGGCTTTTCAAGAAGAGCCTGCAAGTGGCAGTGAGGCTGGCAACAATCACGAGGAGAAACCCTGAAGACAAGATGGAAATACCACATCACTCAGCCACTGGGAAATTCAGACCAGCTGCAGGTTTTGAAATAACAGAGCTGTTGTCAGCCAGGGCACAACTGAGAATGAGAGGTTTGGATGAGATGAGTGAGTCAGAGAGACAAAGAAGAAAATGTGAAGAGGGTGCCACACAGGCTGAGAAACAAGACGGTATCTGGAGTGCTTTGTTTTTGAAACATCTTTGCAAGACCAGAAAGAAGGGGGCTGGGGAGAGAAGAGAATGGCTCAAGTCCTTAAACATTATTTTTGAGGGCTTTTAAGCCTCCTAAGCACCTATGAAACTAAGAGAAGAGTGAGCACAAATCAAGCACCAAAAACACTTCAGAGTAGGGGCTTTCTATTATCATTCTTATTAATCCTAACCATTGAGAAAAGGAGAAAGAAGCAAGGATAGTGATTTAAAGCTAGTTCATCCCCATTGTTCCCGCCTGGCCCTCCCCCTTTGGCCGCTGCAAAAGGGAAGAATTGATTAGATAGACCTTCCAAGCACTCTTTCTGCTCTATATGCAGCTTAACCTTTCTTGAGGGGAGAAGCAGGGCAGGAAAGGACAGGAGTAGGGGCAGGCATTGAAATTTAGCTTGCTTCTGCTCTCTCCATCTAGGCTGGATGCCCCACATTGTCGCTCTGGGACACTTCCAATTCTGGGAAAGTCCCATGCTTTTCCAAAGAAAGCTCTTTCCTCCTCTCCCTCCTCCCCTCTCCACCTCCGCCCACCCATTTCTCTGTGATCTGTCAAGGGGAGAAGAGAGACAACAGTCTAGAGGACAGGCATATGTGTGTGCCGTATGTGTCATATACACATATGTCACATACTGTGCATGTCAAAGAGAGGAGAAGGAAACAACACAGTGCAAAGAGTTAAAAATATATATCCTCTTGTCAGAAATAAGGCTGGTTTTCCAATTATATACTTACATTTATATTTCTCATAAGTCATGCAGTATTTCCTGGTGGGAAATCCTCCCTGGCACCACCCAGTTCCTGCCATTTATCAAGTCTCCTGTAATAAGAATTCTTTTGAAGAGAGATGCAATATAGAAGGCCCATGCTTAAGGGCTGAGACTCGAGAGGGAACTCAAAAACCCAAAGCTCCGTCAACTGTATTGCTGGGAGTATCCTCAAGTCAGTCCCACTCCTAGCATCCAAATACCTATTTTTTTCCCAGTTATATAATTCTAGCCCTTGCCAACCAATACCTGCTTTCTGCTCTAGGATTCCCTGATGCTTTGAAATACAACACAGAAAACTGGTTAGGACCAGTGAGGCTGTTTGAAAGAGGAATCTCCCTGTAGTGCATCTATCTAAAGTCTCATGGTTTCTATGAGAGTTTGCAATATTTATTTTCTAATAAAGAAAGCAAGCTTAGATGTTAAACTTACTGATTTGATCTTCTTAGGAGTCATGGAGCTATCATAACTCCAGCAAATGGTTGCAAGCAAAAAAACAGAAAAGATCAACTTCAGCAGCAGCAGTTTTCACTCAGTACAAATGTTGCTTCAGTTTTGAAAGATTGCTTTTGAAATTCTGGTATATTTTATTCGCTGAGTCAGAAGAAGTATTACCGAACTCTGTTTGCTCCCCTGCCTTTTCTGGAAACTTGAGGGCTTAGCAGAGGAAAGATGATTAACTCAGTCCAAATAGGCTCTTAGCTACTTGTCTAATAAGCTTTTATTTCCACAACCTTTTAGGATGTACACTTGTGAAAAATAGTCATCTGCAAAGTGAGAACAGAATAGATTTTTTCTGGTTTCCTTGTAATAGAGAATAGGAGAAATTGGTAGGCTAGTGCTAGAGAAGTTGGTGTGCCCTTCGAACGGAAAATGAATATTAAAAAAAATGTAAATAACAGTAGGAATAGATGGAAATTTTTGATGAAAATTGCCAACAAGGGAGTTTTCTCTTGGTTGACACATTGAAAAACTATTTAGAAAATAGGGTGCTATAGAGATGAAAACATTTGTTGAAGATAGAACGTTATTGAGCATGAGCACATCGGTATCTGCCTGTAATGAGTGACAGGAGTCACAAAACTGCCTGTTTCATGGAAGGGCAGGTACAAATCAGTATCAGGAAGCCGAATTGTGCCTATAGCATGACTATATATGCATAGGAGGAGCTGCAAATTAGCCAGGAAGCCAAAATGTACCTATATCATGACTGTATAGGCATAGGAGGAGCTGCAAATTAGCCATTGCCACTAAAGAGGTAGAGCTAAGTGTCACTGGTTCACTCCCTTTAGAGAACTTTGTATAGTGGCAGTCAGAAAGATAAGAAAAAATTTAGGAATTGTTAAAAAAAAATAAAAACAAAGAAAAAATATGAGTATGCTGAGTTTGCATCCACTTATTGAGTATCACCCACACAGCCTGCTTTTAAAGGGATATAATAATACTAGAAAATATAGAGAGAGCAGTGACAAGGAGATGCTCAGAGATGAGCAACACGTTTTTGCCATGCATAATTAAACAGATAAGGATTTAGCATGACTGAAAGAAAATATGAAAAGATTTTTAAAATCATGAATGTTATATGAAACAGGAATAGAGAATAATTTTTCATAAGCCCTCATGCTCATTAGGAAATGGATAATGAAAAAAATCCCATGTATCATGTTCAAAGCAGTTCCATGGGCTTGCTTTTCCTGCAGAGTGCAGTTAAACCATGGAATTCCCTGTCACAAGATGTTGAGCTGGCAAAAGCATGAGGGGCTTGGAAAAGCAGCACAGGTGCAGGTGTGCATTAGAAGTACTGCAGGCACATGGCTGTAATAGCACAGAGTTTCAGCTTCTGCATCTTTGTAGATAATTTTAAAAATAAATATTCACAATGATTTTCAGTAATGAACGTCATAGACTTTACAGGGACAAGATTCTTACTTTTGCACACTGAGCCAAAATGTCTATTTGCTGATTCAGAAATGTCTGTGGAATTTTCAAGGTCTGTATGATTTCAAAAGGATCCATTTCCTGTGGAGCCGGTCATCGTACGCCGTTATAAACAAGCAGAAATGCAAAGCTTGGAGCCAGTCCATAGCGTCAAGCTAGCGCTGTGTGTCATTCTCCTGGGGTTTTCCCGGGTTGTGAGATAACATAAAAAATGCAGTCATTTTCAAAATGGGAAAGAAGGCATTAGAAAGAAAAAAGTAAAACAAAGATAAAGCTGCAGTCAACTGATACATGACCAGGATGTTTGTATTAGTTGACATTCACCATAGAAAGAAAAATGAGGGCCAGCAAACCACTCTTTGTATTCTCTGCATTCTTTTAAGGAAGAGTTAGCAATGTTTTCTAGGGACTTTCCAGTATTTCTTTCAGTGTCTTTCTATACTTTTTCAGCATTTGCTTATCGGAGAGCAAGGTAATTTTGTTACTCTAACAATATAACTGAAACCCAGGGGAACAAGCTGCAGCTGCCAGCTCAGAGAGCTCACGATGCAAGGACACAACTGCAGCAAGCAGCCTGCAAAGAGGGAGCTCTGGAGCCAGGGAAGTGGCATGAAGTGGCTCTTCTGATGCTAGTCTGCTGTTTTCACTCTTGCTCTTGAGCTGAGATGCTTGGTGAAAGGAGGAAGTGAAAGTGGGTAGAAAGGAAGATGAAATAAAGCACCAGGAAAGCAGCTGAGGAGAGGCAGATGGTACTGACACGTGCGTTACGTGTAGTGACCGGAATGGCAGGAGAGGAATGAATGGGAATGACTAGAGATGGCCACTGTACCGTGACTTGGCTTTTGCTACAGCGTAGATGCAGAATGAGCTTGGATGCAGTTGGGAAATTGGGATGATAAACAAGATTATAGAGACAACTGTGGTGACATCTGTGAGGTCTTTAATTATGGTGCAAATATCCTGACTTTTCTCAGGTTCTGGTCAATATATTGCAAGCACACATGCACATACCTACAAATACTTAAATTGATAAACATCTACATGTTCTCAAAAATCGCAACGTTTTTTTTCTTTTTTCTTTTTGTATGGCTTCTATATGACCTGGTATTGGGATGCTTATGTGGCGCATTGTACAATTCAGGTGTTCAAGCAGCTGAATACCTCATATTGAGGCAAAACTATTATGGGCTGTCATATTTTATGATCATGGAGTTATTCAGAAGAAATTGTTTTGCTGTTTTAAAAATATCTAGTTCATAGGAGAGGTGAAATAATGCATGTGTCAAATAAACAGGTAAGAGCTGCTTTAAGACTGCTGGGGCAGTGATACAGCAGGCTTATCTCTGTACCTCCTGAGCCTTAGCCTTATGCTACACAAACAGTTGGTCCAGCTCAGATAAACATGTCCTGACTGGTAGGGATTCAGCTCGCTTTAAACTGCTTTTGTGTCTGATACAGAGCAGGGACCTGATCGACTTTTCCTGTATGAGAAAATACTCCTTACTGGGGCTGTAGTGCAGGCAGCTTTTGCATATTCTATGTTGCCATATGAATATTTCCTTTTTGTGTGGAAATGTTAATAGCTACCACAAGAGGAAGGACATGTGGAGCAGCCAATCAAATCTCCCTTGCATATGGATTGGAGTCACAGCTCCAAATCAAAAAGCGCAAGGCATCCAAAGCATTCAGTACTTCTCTGGCATTCCTTGTTCCTCCTAACCAGGAGGAAATCCTGCAAAATGTGAGGCCCTTTCCTCTCCGAGTGTAGGGAAGTGTAGGTTGTTGCTCTTATGGCATTCTGCTCTTCATTATGAAATGGGCAGAGGTGAGCGATGGGTCAGAAAAGAGTAGCGTTTGCTCTGCACTGGTGGCAACTGTGATGCCAACCCAGTTGTGCTGCAGTGATATGAATGAGGAGGGCTGTTCTGTAAGTTCCTGCATCCTACCTTTCACTCCAGCAAGTGACAATGAAGAAGAGAAAAAAGCATAAATGGGTTGTTTCCAAATTAACTAAACCTGGTATCGTTGTTCGCAAGTGCCAGATTCACCAGAACGTGGACCATACAAAATGCCCTCTGCGCCACTGCCACAGTCCATCTAACCCCCCAGTTGGTGGCCAGCAAGGACGGTAGTCAACCCTGCACCCCTAGCCTCTGTACTCCCTTGTATTCTCTGCAGGTCCTGGGCATGAGGGAAGAACATCACCAGATATTCCTTTCAGGAAGTGCTCCCATCTGCTAGATTCAGGTGTGCCTCGGTGTTGCTCTGCAGGATGAGTGTTTCCCTTCTAAAGGGGCTGAGCATCAGCCCTTGCGAGCAAGAGGCTGGAGTATCCCAGCCTTTCAAAAAAGGAAGCCCTGCTGTCCTCAGCCCTCCAGGGAGGAAGCAGCTGCTGCACAAGGCCAAATGTTTGTTATTTGGGTACCAAAATTGCAGGGCACAAATTCCTGTCTTGGCAGCCAGGGGGTGGCCTCTTGACTCATTAGAGAGTTAGAGCTCTAGGGCTGGTCTGGAAACCTGCAGTGTTTAGGCATCTGAGGGTAAAACCCTCTTCTATGTAGGAAACTTAATTAAGCAGCCTCACCCTGTAGCCCTTACAAAGGACTAAGGACTGGGATTAGCCTGGGTATAGGAGCCACTGTTTGCCCTTGGCTCTGCCCAGAGCTCAGAGGTCACAGCTATGTTCACTAATGTCAGCTTCTCATAACAGGGCGAGTTAGGCTCTCCAGTCCGTGCTCTGTTCTGCAACATTTCAGCTGCAGAAATTTGGCTTAGATTGCAAAAATGAAGCAAATTGTTTCCAAATAGAGCAAGTAAAGCATAAAATAACAAACAGATAACAGAGATTTTATGTAGAAAATTTTATTAGTATATTGGTAGGAATAAGAACATTCTCACAAGCAAATTCTGGCTGGGTATGTAAGCTTCAGCTTTTTCCATGAGCTGTATGACAAACTAGATGTAGAACTAACTCTTACACAAAACAACGTAACTGTGAACTGTTACACATTCTTTAAAAAATTGTGTTAGGAATGGAGAAAAAAATGCAGTAGAAATGAAATAAATTAACAGTTGTTTTGTTTATCATATAGATATTATTAAATAAATGCAATAGTAAAATACAATAAATAAATAGCAGAAACACTGCCTTACAGATTCTGTAGACTGTCTTTCTGAAGTCACAGCTAACGGCCTACAGGCTGACTGTGACTAAGGAAACTGTTGTTGACACAACATACGAGTGCACTCCAGGGGAGCAGGAGGACTTTTGAAGTCACTGATTTAGTAGCAAAGTGGTTAGGCTCAGTATAAATAAGCAGTCCTGCAAGTGCATTGCACTTAACCAGCTGGGTTTAGCTGAAGTGGCTTCCAAAGGATCTTCATTTCCTTTAGCAAACCACTTCTCTTATCCAGTAGCTTCACTTTCAGAGAACAACGTTTTCCAAAGCCAACTTGGAACATTCTGAGACACTTCCTTAAATACATGCAGTTAAATAAATAAATAAATAAATAGAGTGCTCTACAGTTCACTTAGAAACAACGAGGCAAGAGGTGGTAGGTGGGATGCTGCCTGAGAGCGGATCGATGCTTCCCCGAGCTGTTTCTCTCTGTGGAGCAGTGGGAGCAGTTCTGTGACTCTTCTGTCTCAGCTTTTCTTAGAGCAGTGTGTCGGAATTGGATTGAGCCCTGGTAAGAGTTGAGGGAAGAAAATCATTTAGAAGGTTTCCCGAACGATCGTCGTTGCTTAGCATTATATGAGCAGATAAGCATGAGTGGTCTGTTTCTAAGTTGTTTGCTGTTCTGAGGTATAGAGAAAATAAAGACAATGGTTCTGAAATAACTCCTGAAATTGGGGTTTATATAACTGAGCTTCAAGCTAGGAGGCTTCTGTATGCTGAGAACCGAGAACTTCACAAAATTGGAAATACAAATTATTAATATATAGTGCTGTAAACAAGGGGAGAGTGATTTTTAAAAGCATCACTTTGCAACTGGAGCCAAATGCTTCCATGTACCTTAGCCTCCAGATGGAGATAACTAGTACTCAAATCTTGGCTAGTGGCACATCAGTTCCAGGAGCAGCTTGAGAACAAGCACCCCCCAGCAGAATCAGGAACAACCTAATCCTATAACTAACCAAGAAGTCTCCTTATTCTTTAAAGAGAAAATGAAAACTTTTGCTAGGAAAACCAAGAAAGCTGGCTTTTGCGGGGAGGTTTCCCACTCATCTTCCCTAAACGAAAGTGGATGGATGGGACTTACTTGGCCAAGAGAGCGTTTATGATCAGCTGAACCCAGGGAGCGGTGGGCTCCAAACACACTTCTTTGCCATTCTTCAGAGTAGCACTGCAAAAGAAAGGAAAAACAGAGGTCAAGCACCTACTAGGGAGATTGGTTTTATTCTCATAATGGAATGCTGCATTTTTAGATGTACTAACCTAGTATAAATTAACCTCACCCTGCTCTACATCAGAACCCGCCCTAATATTTTGTTATACATGTCTCACAGCTGAGAAAGTAAAATCAAAGAGAAGTTTTGTGAGTTTTTGTGCCTACACCTGAATCACATTCCCCAAATTGTTTCTCCATATATATAGGTACTATATCCTGTTTTGTTTACATTGGTGCAGATTTTTTAAAGAAAGGTTGAAACTTCTCAGATAAAAAGGAATTTTGATAGCATGAATATTTTAGTTTTTGTTCTATGTACTTCAAGACCAGACTGGTCTCAGTATTTCCCTAAATCCACTCATTTCTGAATTTTTCTTTCTGAGATTGTTACAAAACTGTTTTGGTAGGAGTTTTGCCTGACAGTATAAACTGAATTGTCACCTTGTGTATTTAAAACTGACCACTACTTGTGTGCATATTCTGCCACCTTACAATAACTATTTAATATGCCCCATGATAAGTAAATAGGAGAGATGAAGACTATAAAAGCAAGTGACTCGGGCTAGCTCGTGTCAGCCTGCTAGATCCCCTGCTTCTGGTGGCATCCAACAGTCCCTGCGGCTGCAGGAGCATTAAGCGAGCAATAGTCTCGTGCAAAGGTGCTTACATGACTTCCACGTTCTGGCAGTGAGGTCCACTTTGTGTCAGCTTCACATCTTGGATGAATTTCGGGTTGATGAACTTGGAATGAGTGTCTGTGCACTGGCACCGAAGCTCGTTTCCCATCCTTGCCAGGGCCCTGCCTTTGAGAAGAGGAAAACTGTCATTTGTGAGGCATTCTTAGCAGCTGCATATCTGACGTTAAGTACGACTGCTCCCTTTTCACATTGCTCCAGGTTAAAACTTTGCTGCTTAAGTCCTCACAGTATTAAAATTAGTTTCTTACTTTTTAAGACAAGCCAATATACATATGAAAATAAATTCACATGTCTTTAAAATGAAACTATATATATATATTTTTTTGGTTACTTTTGAAGTTGCATAATTCAAAACCTGGATTAACACACTAGTAACTATAAAGAGGATAAGAGGCCTTTATTGTTCCAGTAATTTAAGGTGTGTCTATGCTTGTATGTTCATCCTGTTTGCTCTCCCTTCCCAGCTGTACTTGAGGCAATAGAATTGTGAATTAAGAAAGGTGAGATCCTCAACCAGAAAATGCCGTCGTTTGTGTCGCTAGGTAAAGAAATAGTTGCACACTGTACAAAGCAGACAGTGCCATTAGCCAGACATGCACCAAGTGCAGGACGGTAACAGTACAGATGGGAACTTTAGCGTCCTTAAAATATTTTCCACGGGACAAAGGCTACGTGGTAAATTTCTGACCCAAGAGAAGCTGCTGAAAATATTTCAAAATAATGTAACTTGCTAAAGCAAGCATAAAAGTATCTATCTGAAAGGACACGCATGCTGGAAAAGGGCTAAACAGAGCTAGAGTCATGTGGAAAGGATTTGCTTACCTTGAGACACAGCTGCGGAGATCAGGAGAAGAGCCAGGACAGCCACAAGTTTGCCGTTCATGGTTACACAAGGCTTTGGTCCTCGATTATTCAGCTCGGATGCTCTGGAGCAGTGAGATCTCTTGTCTCAGAGGACCGCTGGTGTCTGAGCTGGGCAAGCCATATCCCTTATATACTGTTTTGGGGCGAAGCTGTGGCCTCTGCTACAGGGAGATTGCGTTAGAGGAATTTCCCGCATGCAGCAAGAGTGAGTCACATGACTGTTGTGACACCCTTTCCTAGATGACTGCAGAAATATTTATCCTGCAAATGAACTAGTTTATTATTTTATTAAAATCTGTCAGTAACATCTGTGCAGCGGGATTTCTTTTGTAAATTTTTTGTAAGTTTGGGGGTTTTATACTGCATTCACTTATTTGGTAGTAAAATCTTAACATGGTTTTGAGGATGTTTATAACTTTTTGGGTACCTCTCTTCAAGGTAATACTTGTATTTGGTGGGTATGCCAGGTCTGTGTTGGAGATATATAATTTCTTTTCTCTGCTTATGGTGATGATTCCACTTATAAGAAATGAAGTAAATGGAGGGAAAACCGGGCAGTGCTGAAGTCACCAAAAACTTTGGCTTTTTCCCTGGAATCAGGATTTTACCTCAGAGTTATTTTGACGTTACCGATATTTTTTTTCTGTTGAAATAGCATTTTATGAAGTAAATTGATCTCTAAGTTGTTCCATTCAACAAAGGAATGGAGACTGTAATATCCAAGGCTTTCTGGGAGATAGAGATAGTTAATTATGAGCAGATGTTAAAATCACTTCTGCATTTTTCACATCGTACATTTTGAGGAGTAAGGAATAGAAGCTTTGTCTGCAAGCAAAATGCTAGGACATACTCAAAGCAACTGTGTTTGTTTGCTTTATTTATGTTAAATAATGTTTTACTGTTACAATAACCCTGCTTTTTAACAAAGGGAGATAGCGATAAATATTGTGGTATTTTCTAATAAGGAACCTTGCTGCACGAGTGGTCTGTATTTATCTGCTAGTAGAAATAATATCTTTCAAGGGAAAAAAAAAAAAAGAAAGAAAGAAAAGGAAAAACGTGGGATCCAGTGCTGATCTTTTGCCTAAAGAACAATTTGGGTTTTAACCCAGGTGGAGTTGCTATTTGTAAGAGAGGTCCTGCTTTTCAGCACTGCCAAATGTCTTGCCTTTTGACCACACCAAACTTTGCCGCTTGGCATCTCCAATTTCAAAGCTCCATGTTTCTCTTGACTGGGGGTTTATAGACATACTCTCCTGAACTCTGAGGAGGTTGCAAACAGCATCTTTAGCTTTAAAATGTTATAATTTAGTCTTCACCATCTGTCATGAGTTTACCTGGTGAAAAAGACTTGGTGGTGAAAATTCCTATCTCCCATCACTGTATCCGCTGCTCCAAGAAAAGACATTATCATGTTTGTTTCTCCTGCCAGTTATTCAGTGTTAAGAGTGACCAAAAGATACTGGTTATGACTTGAAATGGTGTTTGTCTTTAGATATGTCATGCAGAACATTAGTGAAAGGTACTTTTAATTCTTGAAGGCAAGAAAAAGGAGAGGATTTTACCAGGTATTGAGGGTTACAATTTAATTTATTCAAATTTGCAGTGTGATTTCACTGGTGTCAAATGGCAGATGTTGAACTTTCAGTCAGCTTACTTTGAATGCATTTGCTGATTCGTTATTTTAAGATCTCTCTCTTTCTGTCTATATTTAGGCAGAGCACAAACACAGATAAAGTAATGAAAATTTGATTAGAGATCCTACTTTTCTTTTTCCAATATTTGCAACTTTATTTTCTAATTTTGCTGTGTGCTGACATGGCATTAATATCCAAGGCAAAAAAGGAAAAATCCCCTGCAAATCCCCAAGTAAAATCAGTGACTCCTTACTCCGCTTACCCCTAGGCTAAGCTGCTTCCTGAACGTGGCAGTAGCAGAACTGCAGAAATCCCCAGGGTCAAAAGTGAAGCCAAGTGCACACTCCACCTACATGACTAACCCTGCCCTCGAGCTAAGAGTAAGTATCACTTTAAGAAACTTCTATTTTTGTATTGAAATAAATATCCCGTATGTCTTCTGAGACATCATTTCTCCTTCATCTACACTTTTTTGCCCACAGTATGACACAGTTTCATTGGACTAGTGTGTATGAAACGTAATCAAAATGGTAGCAGCGTAAAATGATTGAGCGTAAGCCTGAAGGGCAGGCACTCCGAAACTCCCTTGCTGGCAGCGAAGGAGCTTCGCCCAAGTTCACCCTGCATCCCTTCAACACACTCTCCTCAGCCAATTTCTCATCCCAGCCCCTGCCTGTGGGAACTGCAGATGCATTAGCTGATCTTGGCAGCCTGCGTTTTCCCGTCAGCCATACAGATGACTGAGGCAGATGGAATTGCTGCTCCTTCTGTAGGGTAACGTCAGTGACTGAGCTGATACTGCCGCGAGCAGAGAGCTTCCACGCTTCCCTTGTTAAAGAAATTCTGTGCAACCAGCAAAACAAAAGTTATGCAATAATCCAGCTACTGAAAGACTGCTGGAAAAAGGGAAGTAAATACTTCCCGGGTCTGTGTTTTAAGGCAAGGAGAGGATGTGTTTTCCGTGCCACACAATGGAAGTCTTTCTTCCTTTTCATGACTCATTGCTTCATCTAATTAACAGAAAAGTCAACGGGAATCATTTGTGATCTTGGCTGTGATCATTTAGAGTCTTTTCAGGTAGCAGAAATGACCAGAGAAACAAGTGACACAGTGAGGAAGGTTACCAGGACATCTCTCGTACAAGGAGAGGCTGAGTGAGCTGGGCCTGTTTTCCCTGCAGAAGAGAAGGCTGAGGGGGGATATGA
>JAVCKT010096699.1:0-12684 GCA_032273925.1 Rhynchotus rufescens | reverse complement strand
CGGTGCGGGGCTGCGGCCGCGTGTGCCTGTCGCGCCGCGGGGCCGCCCGCCCATGGCGCCGCTCACGGCCCCCGTGCGCGGGTGAGGCGGCAGCGGCAGCGGCGGCGGCGGCGGCAGCGGCGAGGCGGCCGGCGAGGAGACATGAGCCCGCTCCAGCCCTGGGTCACGCTCCTGCTCCCGCTCCTGCTGGAGGTAAGGCGGGTGTTTGTGTCTGTGTGTGTGACCGCATCGGCTTGTATTTTATTGTTCTGGTTTGTTACGTGGGGCGCCGTGCGGGCTGTGGGAGGGTGGAAACAAAGAAAATAAATCCCTAAGCAGCCTTCCTCTCCCCCTCCTTATTTTTTTTTTTTGCCCTTGGGGCCGCCCCCCCGCCCCTTTTCTGTTCCGTGCGAGCGCGGCGTTTGCTCCCTGCTTCGCCCCACTCCCCTGCTCGCCGGGACATTGTGTAGGTGTGCGGGCGTTTTCCCTGTGCCCGCTGCGTGTGTCCCGCGGGAGGCGGCTCTTCAGGCGCGCAGACTGCTCCCCGCGGGGATCAAAATCCCCTGGGGTGTCCAGGGGAGCCGGGAGAGGAGGAGAAGGCAGGAGAGAGCGGGGGCCGGGGGGGCCGCTCCTGCCGCCCAGCACCCGCCTGCCCGGGCACTGAGTTGCCCAGGTCTCAGCCGCACCCCCGGGGGCACCGACAGTTGCCCAGTTCTGCTCCTCGTACCTGTTAGCAGCGACCTGCCCTTTATTTTTGTGTATTTATTCACCTCCTTGCCCGTTCAGGGAGCAGAAACCGCCGGTTTGCGTGGCGTGCGGGTCCGGGCCCCGCGTCAGGCTGTAGCCCCCTGGTTTCCTGAGGGGTTCGGCTGGCGGCGCGTCCGTTCTTGGAGCGGGATCCCTGTGCGGACACAGTGGGACGCAGCGGAGGCAGCGAGGCCGGTGCTGCCGCAGGAGGCACCGCGGCGGCGGAGCCCAAACTTCCTACCGCCAACACCCCCAAAATACAACAAAAAGCTTCCCTGTTTTTTACCGGGGAGGTTTGTGCCGTGCGGTTGTGTCGCCGGCTCCCTCTGGAGCAGGCAGATCCCCGTGCACTTTGTGGCAGGGCAGAGGAGGCAGCGAGCTCTGTGCCCAGCTTTGTTTGCGCGCCGGGGTCGGATCCGGGACGCACGGAGGAGTGCCAGGCGCTAAGGGGAGGTAGGATGGGCGCCAGCCACGCGCCGTGTCCCGCTGCACCCTCACCATGGGGTCCGGACAGGCCCCATGGCCCTGGGATGCGCGCCAGGCAGAGCCTTGCCCGGCTCTGGAAACGCGGGAGCTCGTCTTATAGGCGTTTCCAAGCCTTGCTCCTTTGGAGGGCGTCTGTCCGGAGGTTGGGAAGGTGGGGAGCAGCGGTGTAGCTGTGATGGAATACTTTAAACAGAATATGGATTAGTTCTGAAAAGGAAACACAGGGTAATCGGGAAACCTCAGTTTGGGCTGTATTGCCCTCAGTAAGGGATATAACTCATAAAAAAGATGTTTTCGTCTTGCGCCCTTTGTAGCGGGGAGCAGGCTAGGAATACTTCCTCTCTGTCAGCCGTTGTCATCACTCCAGGATGATGGGTTTCAGGAATCGTCGTTAGATGTACGTGCACAGCGCAGCTCTCCGCACGCGGCCCGGGCTGCGCTGCGCTCGCCACTCGCGGGCCAGCCCCGCCGCCTGCCTCGCGCTCGCGCTCTCCCCTTGGTGCTGTGGAAGCTCTTTGCACAGTGTGAATGGCAAAATGTGGATTGAGTGGAAGAGACGGTGGAATTCCCCAGAGAAACGCGCTCCTCCGAAAACGTGAAGGATTTTCTGCTTTCGGGATCGGTCTGATTAGATGTCTTTGCTCCATGATGCGCATCCTGTTGAGAGCGGTCCTGTGCGCCGGGAAGAGCCGTTTGCATAAATCCTCTTTGGCTGTGACCCATCTTGGTGTTATCTAAGCTTTTGTGCTGATTTTAGTTGTGTTTGGTGTTTGTTTTTGTTTGTTTGTTTCTGTGTTTGTTTCTTCTTCCTTTCAATCTAGAATGTTTGTTTTGCCATCTGGGTTTGTGGATTTTTTTTTCTTTTTTGGAAGAGCTTAGGATACTTTTATGAATGTGATTCAGTGTAGATTTAGAAGTGTTAGAGGTGGCTCTCCGCATGGTAGAAGGCACAGAAACAGAAGACTGGGAGTTTAAACTGGAGATACTTCATGGCTAGAAGGGCCTTTGGGGTCTTTTAAACTTTTGCTGTTTTCTGCACTGACTTCCATAGTGATAATTATCTGACATTGCATTTTTTTTCTTTATTGCTGCTTTCGCATGATCTTAGTCAATATTTAACACAGTGTAATCTGTGGAATAAATTTTTCATTCAGCGCTTTGCAGAAGGCTTTGACTCTTATCCAAATGGGGGAAAAAATAGCCCCTCTGCCCCAACCCCCAAGCCAAACAAGCCCATTAGAACTGATCCCCTTTTGGAACAATTTGTAGTGGTTTACTGATGCTTTAAGTTCTCTCTGCTTAAATCACTCAAAATAGTTTTTGTAAGGCATTCATGCATCTTATATCCATGCATATTGTACAATAATATTTGCATTTATACGGCTAAAAAGAATACAGTTCGTTTATGAAGCATAAATCATATGCAAGCCCATGTACAAGTTCAGAATTTGGCATGTTTCTTTCTGATTTTCCAATTGAACTTCAGTTCGTAAATAGCTGCACAGCTCTCCAGTGTGAAAGCTATCACTTGCTATTTTGAATTTGAAGGAAGAAGGTGAGAGAGAGGATTTTGAGGGGAAGAGAAGCTGTAGAAGAGCTTGAAATACATTGATCATGGAAACTCCCCGAGCGCTCTAGTGGAAGGAAAGAAGAATCAATTCCGAGTTTCCTTGTTCGACAAAGGTTTCCTACCATAAGCAGAGATATAGAAAGTGGGTCTTAAAAGGATATCTGGCAGCTTGGGGTATCAGTGAAGATTTTCTGCCATTAATTCTTCCAATGTCCCCGTTGTTGCTTTTGAGGCTGATCCTGGCTGCTTGATGCCCACGCCTGGCAGAGGTGTTTATGGCTGGTGTTTGCTCAGTCATAGTGGTATTTTGTTGGGGAAGCTTTGTTTTTCAAGACTGTCCAGTATTTTTTAATACCTAAACTCCTCATTTTCCAGTATGGTCCTTCAAAAAGAACCTAGGAACTAATGCAAGTGCCTGCATGCTTTTTTTAAGGCAAGCCTTTTAAGTGTCATATGTTCAATTAGGCCTGTGGAAGTGGCTGTTACTGCTTTAGGTTGTAGATGGGAAGGGTTAAACTTGATCAATGTTTCCGCTTTTACTTAGCTGCTGGTTTTAAATGGGTTTAGCTGCAAGTGGAAGAAGGCTCCGAGGGAACTCTTGCCTTAGCTTGATTAAAAAATTATTTAGGTTTACTCCGATAAGAAGAGGCTTAGGAAAGCAGGAATAAGCACACCCAAGCACAGGCTTGCCCTGCTTCTCTGTGTAGGCTACCTTTACAGACCAGAAGAGATTACTGCTTGATCTTAGGCTACAGAAGCAAAAAGGAAAAGGTTCTTATTTCTTGCTGAGACAAGGTAGCTGCCTCTGCGCTCCTAATTTGCTATGGTATCAAGTGGAAAGGGTTTGTATAAAAAAAAAAAAATGCAGAAGACCTGCATGCACTTGCTGGCCTACTTTTTGACAGGGCCACGTAGTTTTGTGTCCTCAGCAGTGTAGCTGTTTCCACCATTAGTGCATTTTGCTAAACTCCTTGCTGTTGAAATCTTTCTAGAGTTTGTTATGGCAAATAAGAGTGCTCTCCTGACTACTTAGGAGCCAAACATTCCCAGAATGATCTTTTGGAGGCAACAGGCTGTAGATCTAGATTGGAGTAAGCATCGGGGACCCAGGCCAGCATCATGAGTTTTAGAGCACTTGCAAGACAGGAGAAAGGTAAGATCTTAAATAGTGGATAGTGTTGCTTTCCTGACATTCATAAGTTAATACACAAGTGAAAATACTGTTGAGGGCAGGAGATGCAAGTCTGCTTTTTGTTGAATACCTTTTTTTTTCCCCCCTTTTGAGAACAAGATGTCTTGACAGTTTGCTGATATGATAAGTGCTAAAGTTTTCACTCCTCAATAAAAATGTCTTTCTCTTCAATTGTGTCGCCAGATTTGAATAAAATAGGTGTTAACTGAGCCCACGTTTTAAATAACTTGACTAAAAATCTCTTCCTCTTTCTCAATGAGTCAGCTTTCAATCTGGTAGATTTTTAGAGGAACAGAAATTAGCCAGAAATGGCTTCTAGTCTGTACCTAGTCCGACGTAACGTTGGGCTGCTTCTGCAAAGGGGACTTCCTATCCCTCCCTAACGTCCTCTTAGCTCTTTCCTCCTGCAGATCCCGTTGTCACAGGGCAGCAGATGGAGTGGATCAGCCTACTAAGGTGGTGGAAAACCAAGCCACCCAAGGGGATGGGGAAAAACGAGTGGGAAAATAGTTCTCCGTAGGACCATCCGTGTTGTGCTGTGGCAGCTTCAGTGCAGTCAGTCTCTGCGTTTGTCGTGGTGTATAAGGAGCAGAAGGCAGTCGTAGAGATCCCCTCCACACTCCATAAAAAGCACATCCCAGAGCCTCAGGAAGGACATTACATCTCCCAGAGAAAACCTTGGCTGGGAGCCTCCCATTGGCGCCGTGTTTCCCGTCCTGGGCTCCAGGCGGCCGCTGGGAAGCCGAGCGCATCCTCGTGTGTGCCCGGCCAGCCGGGTGCTTTTGCAGAGCCCTGTTCCTGCTTGTCGGTGGTGAACCCCAAAGCTGGCTTAAGGACATTCCCCATTCTGAAAAGGACACACCAGGGGAGGCTTCCCAGTTTTCTTGTGCAACAAGTAAGTGTCTTAGAGACTGCCGTCTCTAAAGTTTAATCCTTAAGAACCGAAGAGCTTTTTTCAAGGAATGTACATGAGCAAAAAAGTGCCAATAGCTGTAATAGCAGAAGGATGCTTGTTTAAGTTGCTTCCAACTTGCTGGCATAATTACATTGATTAGAGGCACGAGTATTTTTCATGTACCTGAATGGCATACCTAGGTAAGCCATTAAAATTCACTGGTATATCCTGGCCTGGGTCTGTATTTCTCCCTCTCCTGTTAGGAAAGACATATTATCTAACCAAAAGCCAATTGGCTTCATTGTTCATATGCTTTTTTACTACAGTACTTTTTGGACACGGTAGAGCGGGATTGAAGTGCTTGTATTGCCAAGTGCCTCCTGTTTGGGAATGTGATATACAGGATAGTGTCATGGTGTCCAGGTATACCTGGACAATCTGACGACTTGTCCAGGTACAACCTGTGCTTTGTTTCCACTTTTATTAAATCTCATAACTGAAGTGGATACCCTTATGGAGGGGAAAAAAAAAATGTAGATTTGGCCTGAAAATTCCTTTCTGCCTTCCCTGTAGTATTTCTGGAAAAGTTTTCCTGGCAAAGCAGCGCAGTCACTTCACCTTGTAGCTGGTGACTTTATGCTTTATCTGTTGATGCAAGAACCAGGTAGAATGAGTCAAGCGAGTGTTTTCTCTCATTTGTGCTCCTTGGGGAAAAATGTATTGCTCATCACTACAGATAATTATCTCCGTGCAGGGCTAAGTGAGATCCAGTAAGTCTCTCTTGGCTCTCCTACAGTTTGAATTCCCAGCTCTGATATGCCTTTCTCACTGCACTAGGAGCCGTAGGTGCAAACTATTGCAGGAAAGGTAGTAGGTTTCCAAGTCCGCCTTCGTCTGCTCAGTGCCCTTAAGTTTAGCACCCAGAACGGAGGCTTTTTTTCTTAAAATGCTAGTTTGAAACTGTCAGCCGGTTGTCTGGATTAAAAAATAGGAGGGTGCAGAATCTTCAAACTCACTCTTAAGGGATTTTCTTTTCCTGTTATTTTTCATAGAATCATAGAATGCCCAAGGTTGGAAGGGACCTCAGAGGTCATCGAGTCCAACCCCCCTGCACACTCAGGGTCACCTAATTTTTCAGGCTAACGTGAACTGTTCCTGTCTTGAGGGCTATTTTGTCTGTTCCAAATAAATATGCCTGGTAAAAAAAAATCCCAGTTTTCAATGGGCTGAGAAGCGGTGGTGCTGGGGACACCTGGCTACGAGTAACCGGTGCCAAAGGCGCTCGCCGGTGTCCGCACGGCTGTTGTGCAGGAGGCCTCGTTTCACCTTTCGTGTGATTCTGTGCAAGGGGCCTCACTTCTCTCTTTGACCGAGGCAGCTCGTGCTGCTTATGATGACAGTGCTCCTGGTGGCTTCGCTTCTAGGGAACGCCAGGGCAGACACCAGTGTCTGGAGCTCTGGAGACCACATCCTCTTCTGCTCTGGCTTCTGCTGTTCCCTTCCCCTGCCCCCTAGGGAAATGGGAGTTGCTGGTTTGGGTCCATGTTTTGTTTGGAGGAGGTTTGGGTCTTTTTTTCTGTTTTTTTTTTTTTTTTTTCTCTCTTTTTCTTTCTTTCTTTTTTTAATGGCACCAGTGCACAGCTAACTAAATTTTGACTAAATTGCCAAGTCTGAATGTGCCTGTAGTAAAATACCCCAGCACCTGCAGGTGAGACGGTCTCAGGATTTGTATTTTGTGAAATCCTGCACACTTCTACACCCATTACTTTAATTGAGCGTCTCATTGACTGCAGATTAACACCGTTGGCGCTGGCTCCTTAAAGCGCAGGGCAAACATAATAAATGGGGTTTTACTGTAGGAGACTTCCCCTTTTGTAGGTGTTGGATTAAATTCTGAAAATACTGTAGGCAATGCATTGGAATACGCTTGAGACCTTGTGAAAAGTGATTTTTTCCTGCTTGTCTTGACTCGGGCTTTTAGCACACGAGCAACCCTAGCGAGAGGCCGCAGGGTCCCCTTTGCGTGGTGGTTCCCATGCCGGAGCCCACGTGCGGCACAAATCCAAGGGCGCTGGGATTAAGATTATGTTAATTCTCTCATAAGATTGACCCCCCCCCTCCCTCCCATTTGGCCAGTGCCCAGGATTAGGGCTTTAATACAAAGCCCATTAAAAGCCAGGGGGGACCGTGTGCTTTGGGGCTCTCTGCACCCTGGCCCCAGGGCATGCCGGGGGTGTCGGGATCCCGGCCCGTCCGGGGCCGGCAGGCTCTGCTCTGGGCACTTCCCCCGGGATAGGGGTCGAGCGAAGCGCCCTGTCCGCGGTGCCGGCGGGCTCTGCTCCGGGCACTTCCCCCGGGACAGGGGTCGAGCGAAGCGCCCGCGCGCCCCCGGCTGACGTTGCGTAAGGAGGAGCGGGTAGGAGCGCTTATATAAAAGAGATTATGTAAGCGAGTCGCCCTGTAATCGCTTCTCGGGCGAGCGCTAAGAATAGCTGGTGAATATGCATGTGTTTCCCTGATACCCTTCCGTGGTGATTAAGTGAGATTTGGGACCCTCTTTGCTTCCTTTTGCTTCCCAGGATTTCTTATCCTTTTCCTTCCCCCTCCAAGCTGAAACCACTGGTAGGTGCCAGGAGGTATCGGGCACATTAAAGGCTGGATGGTTTCCAGGTTTGCAGTGAGGAGCAGGAACCTCCCTGGCGGCTGGGGCTCCGCGGAGCTGCTTGCCCAGCTCCCACCTTCCCTCTTGGGGCTCCAGTTTGTCCCTCCTTGCCTTGCGCGTCCAGAGGGAAGTGACTCACCAAAAAAGATGGGATGCAGCCAAATCTGCGCTCTGCTCGCACACCGCCAACTTAAGTTTTGGGGGAGGAACTGGATGCTGTGCCCTAACATCTCTTAGCCTCGAGAAAGTGTGCAGGGGTAACGTAAGGATATGTTGGGAAGTGTGGAGACGCTCCATCTGGAAAAGGAAATGAGAAAAGGAGTTTTCTTTAGCGATAGTGATTCATCTCAGAGCTTGAATCCTACCTTAAATTATGACTGCACTTTTAATTTGATTGTTACAAGCCAGTTGCCTGGGTTTTGCCTCCCCCCCCACTTCCTTATACTTGTTCATATATATATGTGTATATATATGAACACACATACACGTTTTTCATTTTTCGTTGTTCCCTGCACAGTGCCCTGCCTGCGGAGCCGTTCTCTTCCCTTATGACTCCAGCCGCCGCATCCTCGCTGCCTTGGGCAGCGTTCATGGCTCCTCAGCTCCGGGCACGAGCTCCTTGTCCTTGTCTGCACACTCCTAATCCTGTCTCCACCTGCAGCTCCGGCCTCGCTTCCTCCTCCTCCCGCCTTGCTCTGGACACTCCTTGCACTCCTCTCGGCTTGGCAGGGCCTTCTCCTCTCTTCACATTAGTGATTCTGTGATCTCCACACACACGATTTCCAGTAGTTCCAGTGGATTGGCCTATGGACAGAGCCTTTTCCCTCTCGTACTTCTGCCTCCCCTTTCTAATGGGATGTCAGTGGTGGAATATTTTGCAGCCGCTGTCAGGACAAAATAACATGAATGGAGTGTTTTTAATACACGTGTGGTTATTGCATAATATGGCTGGCAACCAGGAATGGGAGATGGCAACCAGGAATGGGAGGTGGCACATGCAGCTACCAAGCTTTCTGTGAACCACTGTCACGAATAAGAACAAAAACCTGCAAAACAAAAACAGGCACATACTTTGTCTTGCAACAGGCACATACTTCGAGTCGTAGACTGAATATATAGTATCATACCATGCAGGTTCACTGATGTTTAAGGGACTTGTCTTCATGATATCAAACTGTATATAGTTAGAGGGGAATAAAAAGTAAGCTAAGATTAAGTAAATAAGGTTGCATGAGAGTTGTTGTAAGAGCTTCAGTAGCATGAAAACTTGTACCTGTACAGTTCCACATCATTAAGAGTAATTGTAATGAGTCTGACATGCAATTGTAAAGAAATTAAAACCAAATTCATCCTTCATATTATTTTTAAAACTACTGAACAAGAAATGTTATATATCCTGTAACATTAGTGAAAGGTATGCCTGTAAACTCTGGCTTAGGTTCAAAGGAAAGTAAGGAGATTGTTTCTTGGGTGCAGATCAGTGCGAGGACTTTGGCTCTGTAAATGTACTGCAGACAAGGGTGACGTTTTTCTTTTCCAGATGTGTAGCAAAGACTGGGTAGGAGCTTTTGCTTGCTGAATTTTCCTCCATTGGCAGTGCAAGAGGAAGCACATACAGTCTGATTAATTGCAGTCCAGGGGGTATTCTCTGGCCTTCTGGGATCTGCAGGTGCAATGTAGGTAGTGCAGGTTGCTAGACTGTTACAGAAAACCTTGGATTGCTCTGGAAGGTTCAATCCTACTCGATCCAGTGGCTGCACTCAGATCTGTGCTGGGAGACTGTCATTTGAGGCTATTCTGGAGTTCCAGCTCAGATCCTAATCTGTGACTTGCTCCTTTCCAAGCAAATGGACTCTAAAGATATTAAATTTCTTAGGAAGGTTCAGATACAGTTAAATAGATTTCCAAAAGTTAGCAGTTAGAGCAAGTCCTGTGAAGACCAATAAAAAAAAAAAATGCTGGTGTGTGCAGATATCCCTCTGTCTGGAAAAGCCTGATGGAGCCAAATTAATAACTTGTAAAAAGCTTCCCTTTGAAATTTTCTGTGTAGCAAGATTTAAAAAAAGAGTGGTGGAGGGGTTTGGAAAAAGGGGCCCTTTGTAAAAAGGCTTTCTTCAAGCCAGAGTGTTTAAACACAGCGTGGAGCGAGGGGATGAGGGGTAATTAATTAATGCCGAGTGCTCTGATCCTGCTAGGAGCGAACGCCGCCGCCTTACACGGGAATGGCAGTGGTAATTTCCCTGTCAGCGCTGGCAAGTGCTGTTCTAGGAGCGGGAATGACTCAGACATCTGCTAGCGACGGCCTCGCCTGCAAGGCCTGTGTGTGCGTGGGCCTGGAGAAGGAATTGAGACCCACCTGTGGAACCATCCCTTTCAGCTGGGCCTTCCAAGATTTTCCATCCCCTTGGATAGGCAGCCTGGCCAGGTTTGTGTGCATTTGGACTTTCCTTAGCCCACTTGGTGTTCCTGCAGTGGATGGCTGGAGTTTGCACATGTTGTGCATGAGGAACCTCTACCTGCAGCTCTTGTGAGAGAGGCACGAGAACGTCACTGTTCCCAGAAAACAAATTGTGGAGTAGCAAAACACCTAAACCTGTAGGTATGTGCATGATTTTAATGCCCATTTCTTCAGCTGCAGAAAAATCTTTGGTCCTTTTCCTTTCAGTGCTGTAATACTGTTCCATAGGACCAATTCTTTTTAAATAATGTTCTACTCTTTATCTACTGTATTCACGGTAACTGCTTCTCTAAATATCCATCTTCCAAATTAGATTAAGCCTATTTGTACATTTAGGGTATTTCTTCACGCTTTGCTCAAACACAAGTAATTAAGTAAAGAACAAATCAGGCTTTTATGCTTCAGAAGTCTCTGACAGTTAGTACTTAAGATTTTTATGGGAAACAAGAATTTTGCCATTATTTATAATGACAGTAAGTGTGCTCCTCTGGCAGCTCTCATAGAAGGATTTTGTGGCACTTGAGAAACATTAAGTATTCTGTATTATGTTGCAGTCACATCCAGGCTAGCTGCATAGTTACGTGGAAGACTACGTGGGCAGGCAGCGTTGGAAGTGTCATGCACAGGGTACTAGTGACAGAATGAGACTCAGTTTTTCTGAGACCTAGTTTTCTAATCCCGCGTGGTGTAGAGACTGCATTGCCTGCGTGGTGGTGCACGCTTCGGACTTGGTAAGTGCATGTTTTGTTATGCAGAAGCACAGATGAGACCTCCCTTTCCATAGGCCTAACTAGACACCGTGGGGATGGGATGAGTCCATCTCATTCAGGAAAGTTTCTTGGAATGGAAGTTATGCCCTTGTGTAAGTACCAAATTGTCATCCTCAGTGTTGTTAGTGTTGAATCTGAGATCAGTAGAAGCATCCAGATTCTCATCAGAGGCATTTTTATCCCAGTCTTTTGATTCAGCTTCGTTTTTATGAGTTTGTGCTTGTACTTGACTTAATGACTTTCTGCTCATCTAATTTAACCTCAGACTATTAGTGATGGCAGTGTGTGTTTGGGTAGAACAGGAATTGACAAAAATCTTTACCTGTGTCCTGTGTCTTTGGATCACCGACTACATCACGTTGTGTAAAATTAATTAAATGTTGTCTTTTCAATGCTGAATTCACACATACAGAAATACTGCAAGAAACAGTGTTTTTTAAATTATTATTTGTTCATTGAAAAATGAGGTTCCAGGATAGTCTAAAGTTTTGCAAAATTAGGTCAATGCCACTGAGTAGTTTTGGTCAAAATGGAAATAACACGGTGAAAGAGTTTCAAAACGTAAAAAAAGCTTAGGTTTTGCTTAAAACTTCCAAAAGCTAAGGAATTCAAAGTATGAATTTACCAAATTTGGCCACAAGAGAGTGGAACTTTTCCTGAATACCTTGGAACTCACCCAAAGAGTGGGAGGCCAGTTGTTATTTCCTTTACGTCCATAAGGTGTTGCAAATGCTTTTCACTCATCTTCTAGAAGGGTTCCTAGCCTAAGATAGGCTATGCTGGATAAGATAGGCTATGCTGGAACTAAGCTGTCTCTGTGTTGCTCTTATCCTTCTTCTCCACTGTATGCAATATAATGGGAATATGCATTGAGGTAGCAGGAAAATTACACCCTAACTTGGTGTGTTAAATGGTTTCTGCAAGATGGAGACCTTGTGGTTCGCACTACTTGCTCCAGTTGAGTTTCAGAGCCAGAGGAATATATGGACTTTTACAAAATTCTTCCTTATATTTTTAATATTAAAAAAGATAAGTCTTTCAGCTGATCGTAGACAGCATAACCTTGACTCGGGGAGTACCTGTGTGGTGGATCTGTGGAATGTGCTTGGGTCCCTTGGGGAAGGAGGTAGTTCTGTCCTTCCTCTTCTTTCTGCATGATGTCCCGAAACATCTGCTGCTGTCAGCTGGTGGGGATGAGATCCTAGGATAGATGGGCATTTGGTCCTGTATTTATGCCTTTTATCCGAGTAGTGCCTGCACAAAAAAAAAAAAAAAAAGGTCCAACAAAAACTGAGAGGATGTTTCCTTAGAAAGTCTGTAGCTGGATGGTCTGGTCACTCCCAAGAGAGAGATTTGGGTCTTATTTTGGTGGAAGAGAGACTTGAACGCAAATTTTCAACATCTTGGCAGAGGCCATCAACCAGTTTTGGATGTAGCTGGACTGAATGGTGACAACCACTACCACCAGCTCCTTGCTTTTACCTCCGTGGTCTGCAGATGTGTCCTTGTCCAAAAACGGTTATGTGCCCAACCCTCTAACACAAAAAGGTTTCCTCAAATTTATTGTAAAGTTTCTGCTCAAGCTGGCACCATTGGGAGTTTGCCTGGCACTACACAATTATTTCAGATGCTGATGTCAAATATTTATACTTAACTGCTCCTCAAAACATCTGTGAAAAAACATCCTCATTGTGAGTTGAGAGGATCTTGCAGTAGAGTTAGGAATGTCGTGGCCAAGGACTGTGTGTGACTGGTGTGACTGCTGGTGTGACTTATTTCAAATAATCCCTATCCCTCTGCCATTCCTGAAGGGACGGGAAAAACAGCACAGTGAAGACTGTAGAGTAAACCTTTTTTTTTTTTTTTTTTTTTTTTTTTTTTTTTTTTTTTTTTTTTTTTTTTTTTTTTTTTTTTTTTTTTTTTTT
>JAVCKT010096698.1:0-12685 GCA_032273925.1 Rhynchotus rufescens | reverse complement strand
GCTAAATTACAGTAATGTTTTGGTGCACTAACAGGATCTGAGATTACCAGAGGGGAGATTGTTAAGTAAGTGTAGCTTTTTGAATAATTTCACATCCCATCTCTCTTGTCCAAGCTCTTGTTCAGAACAAAAAGCTGCTCTGAGGTCCACGAGCCTCCAGAGCTCTCTGCAATGTTGGATGAGGGGCAAGACGAAGAAGCCCAACAGAAGGCAGTGGGTAGCCTGGCTTGGAGTGCAGTTCTGCCCAACTGGCTTGCAGGGCTGAGACATGTTTTTTGGGATGGTTTCAATTAGGTCTTGTGCTTTGAAGAGGTATTTAAATAGTACAGCAGTTGGAATCCATAAATATGTTTGTTAGGGGGATGCCCCCAACTGTGAACAGAGGAAGGAAGCGAGTAATCGTGTGGTATGCGGAGTGGGAGGCATGAACCTATGTTCTTGATTTTGCCACAGGGTTACTGTGTTATCAGAGGCAAGTCACAAATATTTTTTCTGTTCTTCAGAGCCTTTGATTTTGATGGAATTGCTCCTAGGGCATGAGATTAAATGCAGCTGTGTACATGCTAGGATCTGAGTGTGAGATAATGAAGCCTGATGCTTAATCTAAAGATGCAGAAGGCTACTTTATAGTAGTTAGCTACATGGGAGCTTTGACCTTAGGAAAACAGTGGGGTGGTAGAAAAGACCCAAGTATTTTACAGAGAAATGGCATGGGAAATCATACACTTTAATTTTCCCTTTAACCAGCAGAAGCTGCTGCAAGAAATTGTCAGTTGTCTTCCATCTTGCACAGCCTCTTTCATTTTCTAACAGTACGGAATTGCAAGTTCTGTTATCTAATAAGTTTTTGGCGTTAAGTCATTAGCAGTTTAAATAGCACAATGCTGAGAAGCTTAGGATAGTTCGGAGTCTTTAAAGCACAAATGGCTTGTTTAGTGGTTCGTAAATGTTGTTGCATCACGTCTGTGACATTTCAAAAACTGCAGCTTGAGTCCTTTGCTTGTGATTGAAGTTCAGCCCTGTTTTTTAAATGCTGCTGGGAGCCCCTCGGATGTTAGTCTCTTCTAGATGAAGATTAAACCTTGCTGGGTCCTTCCTGGGTCAGGATGCCACCAATGGTGTCAGAGTTGAGTTGAGATCCTTGTGAGATGACCTGCTTGTGCTGAGCCGGGCAGCCTTCCCACCACCATTTCTGTGCCCAAAGGAGACTCCCTGCTGCCTTGAGTGTGGAAATGAGCACCCTGTGAAAGCCCCAGCCTCAGAAGGACATGCTTCTCCGTTCCTGAACTGCCCCCCAGTAACTCCTCACACTCTGCTAGGAGTGTCCTGGGGGGATGCAGGGAGTGCTAGGGTTTTCCTCCAGCGCTTCCACGTGTGCAATGGTGACCGGGACAGAGGAGGAGTTAGAACCTAAAAACAGTTTAACTGAAATTGCTCCAGGACGGTGTTTGTCTTTTGTACTCATAATAATAATAAAGGTAGCATACGCAGAAATTGTCTTTTACAGATCTTCAGTCCAGGGCTCTTTCCCTGCTAGCAGCGGATGGGGATGTCCTGGAGAGCTGCTGTCAGGAGCCTTGCTGTGGCTTCTGGACTCAGTAATCCTTGGCTGCAGTAAGTAATGTGTTGCTATTTGATAAATGCAGAAAAAATAAGTGTGGCTTGAAAAGGCTATACATCATAGCCACCTTTCAGTTTCAATGTTGGTGTATAATCTCTGCTGGAATATTTTATGTTGTCCTACCTGGTTGCCAGTTTCCCAACGGGGACTTTACATTATCTACTGCAGCCTGTTTTGACTCTCTTATGCTGTTATCACTTGCTTTAATATACAAGTGTCTAGAGAAGATTTTTTTCCCCAACCTGCAGTGTGGATGTAGGTCTCTCCAAACGCACTGCGCAGGAATTCCTGTGATTTGCAGGAACACAAAGACGTTTGTGGGAAAATGTTTGTTGTGCATGCGGAGAGCAAGACTCATTCTCTTCAAGTAAAAAGCAGGAAAATCAGGACTACACTACAGAACAATCAGGAATGTGCTGGTCTGTATGTGTTCCAGGAAAATTGAGTATATCAGTTAGTTGCAGCAATTAGATATTTGTACAAAAAGATTCGGATGCAAACATATCCGAAATGCTGGTGTATAAGATTCTGGCATGTGCTTGGTCATATGCTGTGGTTAATACTAAAAGGAAGCTGAGAAAAATGTACTTCTGAACTTGCATTACTGCGATTTGGAAGCTGTACAGACACGATTCATAACAGCTTTAATAGTGAAAGGCTACATATGTGTCAAGTTTAGAAAAACAAAGGGGAGTCTTTTATAGCATGAGCTCTGTGCCTGTACAATGGCTGCCATATGTCAAAACAGTTCAACTTTGGGTTTCTTACAAAAAATAAAATAAAATAAACAAAAACGGCAAGGAGGAGCAGAGCCCTTTCCTGAGCCTGGGTTCAGTGTAGCTGTGCTGACTCCTAATGTCCCAAGAACCAGCACATCTGCTTTGGAGACCCGGGGCCACCTTGAACCCTGCCCTGCCCACAGGAGGAATAATTTTGTGGCTTGCCAGGTTGCAGTTCTGTAAAGGGCGTGTTGGAGCCTCTTGTTGTCAATGGAGGAAGCAAGAAAGTTAGGGCAGAAAAAAAGAGGAAAAGAATGAGGGGGGGGAAATTGCTTTTTGCAGCACTAAATTGTTTAACTGGAAATGTCTTCAGTTATTGCTCTTCTGTACAGAGACCCTACTGGCAAGATGCCCAGCCTGTGCTCGCTGAGATGCTTCTCTTAATTGATGTCTGTCAGGTAGCGCTGCTTATCTTGGCTGAGAAAGCCTCGCAAGATGAAACGATGGTCAATCGGTGGGTTTTATATTTTGAAAGAACAGCTTAGCGAAACGACGCCGTCTTTATTTCTTAGATGAAATAAAACAAGAATAATAGCTGAATAACAGCTATACTCTTGAGATATTTTAGCTTCTGTAACACAGTAGAAAACCAAAAGGTTAAAAACATGAATTATTCTCTGTTATTTCAGAGAGCTGTTTTTAGCAGAGGGGGAAAAAAAAGGCTGCCAGACTTTTCTAAACCTTTTTTTTTTTTTTCCTTGGAGTTGACTTTATTTGGCTGTAGTGGGAGCTGTAGTACTGGCAGGAGGTCTCTTGAGTGTAGGCACTTGTAGGCTGAAGAGTGTGCTTATAAAAGGCTCTTCAGTCTAGCTTGGGCTACTGCAGGATTAAGAGGGGAGCTGTGGCACAGAAATAGTGATGCTAATGGTGATGCTGGCACTTCCAACTGGTGCTACTTGACACTGTCTTTGAGAAGTAGTCAGTTTAAAGGTTAATTGTGCATCACTAGTATCTTTAAGTACAAACTGAAACTAAAAGGACTGAGATGCTCCAACTCTTGGATGGTAAATGCACATAAGCTGATGTAGCAAGAAGTCATCTTGATGCAGCCATATGCACACCTTGCAGCAGCTGTGGGTCTTTTCAAAGGGCATCCAAAAGCTGTGGTTTCAAACTGAACTGCAAAAGAGGGTAATTTCAATCCCTTAAAGTGCAATTTCTTTACATGTGTTCCTTCTTATGCCTACACAGGAAAATGGATAATATATTTTACTGTTGTTCTGCATATTAGTTAGAGAAGCTCATAATATGTGAAACTTCAGTAGATACCAGTGTCAAATTCCTGGTGGTGAACAAGCTGGGAAGCTGGAAATGTGGCATACCAGCCACGCTGTACATAGATACTGTTGTTAGTGCTCTAGATGAGCAGTGTGAGAAGCCAAAGCTGTAAACGTGGCGTGGTTGGGGGGTGAAGGGATGGGGTGTGATGTATAGGGATGTTTAAGGGGTTTTTTTGGCTTTTTTCTTGTGTGGGATGCATTTGGATTAAATTGTGCTCTTCATATGGATATGGCTCTTAATGCGTCAGAGTGTATGGATTCTGTTGGAGAACTAGGCCCGTGAGCCCTGATAATGGTGCTAAATCAATTTGTGTGTTAAGTTGCTTCCCAAAGTGTGTTAGCTAAGGCTGTGTGCCTTTTGTGTTGCTCCGAGTGGCTTTTAAGGGCTCCAGCTCCAAGGTGGCTGAGCCTCGGTGGCTGCAGAGGCCCTGCAATCATTTTGCAGAATTTATGGAATGAGTGGGAAGAAGCTCTAGGAATACAGTTTGTTTATTAGGTATACATGTAAGCTGCTCTCTGTTGCGTATATCTTCTCTCTCACTTTTAGGTAGGAGCTGTGGAAGAGGAAACTTCTGAGCATTAATTTCCTAGAACTACCACCATGCTGGCAGCATATAGAATAATATGCTATTCAGTGCTGTACATTACAGCCTGTCCTCAACCAGAACAATGACCATATTTTAATGTGTGTAACTACGGTTTGTGTAACTTGTATTGCATGAAAAGACTTTTCTTTTATAAATAATTATTCCCCAGCCTGGGAAAAAGGTATCTCCTCTGTCTTATGGTGGAGGTGAGGGAAAACTGCAGGCTGCGCTGTCCTTGGAAGAGAAGGAGGATGAATGACACTCAAGCCTCCATTGCTGTGCTTTCCAGACTGCCTGTGCCTGTGTAACTGGTGGTGTTGCTGTACAGTTGCTTAATTGAACTTACCTGGCTACCTGGGCCCTACTTATGGAAAATGTAGAACTCTTCTTGTGTGCTTTTCATGAGGTAGAGCTTTCAGCTTGTTTGCAAAATCCTTCTTTCTCAAGATGATGTATCTGTAGGCAGCCTTTAAAAACTATGCAAATTTCCATCATCTATGGCAGGATGTATCTGTTCCTTTGATTTATTTAGATGGAAATAATCCCTGTCATCTAATCTGCATGACACGAAAGCATTTCTGTCAAAATGTGTGCTCTTTTTCTCCCCTGCTCTTGCTGCATATGCCCTGTCAAAGTATTTTCTAGTATTTATTTTGATCTGAGAACTCATAATGATTTAAAATACAGGCATGACCTGTGAGCGTGTCCATGTAGGTCTGGACCCATATTAAACTGAGTCTCATACACCTTTCCAATACAGTGTACTTTATAACCTGTTGACTGATGCTACAGTTATTTACAGGCAGCGTTTCCATTAAAACAGCAGTGTCTCTCTTGTGGCATTGGAATAGGGAGCTTCTCGGAGCTTCTGCCAGCCCTGATGTCCGTCCAGGGTACCCTGCGAGATACGAGCGCGATGGCCAGAGCGCGTCAGCAGGCTGGGGTCTGCGGTGGGCGGCCAAGGCCGTGGCAGCCTGTCTAGCAACAGGTCCCATCTTCCCAGAAAATGTTGCCTAGCTGAAATTTCAAATAAGTTATAGGAGAAAGGCAAGAAAAAAAATCTGTCATTGAGGTGTTATAAATGTATGGTCAAATTTCAAGCTTAAATGTGAAGCTAAGAATTCTGTTCTTAATGTTTTATGGAAACCAGTTATTTGCTGGTAGAAGAGGGACCACAACAATCCTGGAAAATTTTCTTCTTTTCAGTATCAGAGTAAGTTTTTGTGTGTTTTTCTTAGGAGGGTAAGGGGAGTAGGCAGGAGAATGTCCTAAGTAGGAGAAATGTTGATATATATGTTCACTCTAAGCCTCAGACTTTTTACATGGTCAGTTTATAAATGCTGGAAGGAGCATACAAGTAAGTACTTTAAAATATTCAGCTAGCATCTTTATTCACACTTTGTGATTCCAAGAATTAGAATTTAATTGCTTACCACAGTCAGACCTGGCTGTCACTGTCGACCTTCCTTACAGGTCTGGAAGGAAAGTGCTTATCCCTTATTTGCTTTTAACGAAGAGCTCGGCAGGAGTTTAAGCTTATAGAAGAGGCTGTTGCAACTGTACTTGAAAAAAGGTAGAAAATTTAGTGGGAGCAGGGGAAAAGATTTTATCTTCATGTGGAAATTAGGCACAGTAAAGAAGGATAAGGAAAAACTACTTTTCTGTAACACATTTTTTGAAATCAAAATCATGCATTTTTAATGGAAGTGATTCTGAGTACAATTGAAAAAAGAATGAAACATTCTTTAAACATTGTTTAAAGAACTTGTGTGTCTTACAATTTGTATTGAACAATAAGAAAAACTATGATTTTTTTCTCTTTTTTTAAGGAGAAAAAGTTTATTGGAGAAAGTCATCAATGATATCTGCACTGATGCAAAGTGGGGTTTTGTGTGTGTTCATGTTTCTCTTGTTTTTTGTATCTGTAGTCTTTGGGTTTTCAGGAACTTCCTGAGGTTCCTGTGAGAACTCCTTGCTCCCCTAAAGCCCATATGGACCAATAAAAAGGTAGATGTAACATATGGGGACCCTGGACACACTGTTTCTTGCCTGACAGTGCTGTAATTGTTTAGATTGGAAATGCCTTTCTTGTACAGGAAATGCCTGTAAATTTGGTAAATGGAAGTTTTATTAATGTATAGATTCTTTAAAAAGAAAGCCAGGAGCTCATAGGAAGCCTTAAATCAAATTATCTGCTCCCTCTCATCTGTCTAATCCTTACTTTTGCCTTCCAGTGAAGTATATCTAGTGAAGGAGTTCCATGCAAAAGTTTTTAACTTTTACTTATTAGAGCTATATTAGATTTGTGAAGAAGACTCCTGATCCCCTAAGGAGGGGTGGCTGGGGGGAAAGGTCAATTGATGCTGGACTAAGGAACGCAGAGTCAGGAGTAATAGAAAATGGAGACTTTTTTGAAGAACTTCCTCCTGATGCATGGGCCCTGTGTAAATATTCTGGTTGAGCCAAGACTTTCCCCATTGGAAACAGCTGAGATGATCAAGAAGGATTCAGGTTGATGGAAGTGTAACTGGGCAACAGACATAATACAGCAGGGCGAGAGGTGAATAGGATTTCCAGGCAAGTCAAGCTAGGCGTTCCCTGGAAAACTGTCACAATTGGATCAATCATGCTCAAGAAATGAGTTGGCCCTTGGGCAGGTGGGATGAGCTGAGGGAGGGAGAGCCTCCTGGCTATGTGAGCTTCTTGGGAAAAGCTTGGCTTATTAGTCAAATAAAATACAGTGTGAACGAGGAATGTGGGTGCTTTAGTATGGATGCATCAGGAGGCCTGAATGAGGAAAGGTAGTTGGCTAAAGGAGAAAATGAATGTGAAATCACCATGAAAGTTGTTAGAATGCAAATCAGAAAATGATGCTGAGCTATTTCAGGAAGATTACCAGAAAGGGCCTTCCTGCCAGAAGCAGAGAAATTCAAAAGCTCTTAAGGCAATGTCCAAAAATGTGTGAAAGTGGTTTTATTGGGTCGTGCCCTAATAAAACCATATTAGATCATTGAAATTAATCATCTGATGGTTCTTACAGTCCTATGCTAATGCTACATCTTCTGCCACATCCATGCCACACTTACATAAGCGACGTTACTCATCTTAAACTTCCATAGAAGCTCTTGCTCTTTCCTTTCTGGGAAGTCTAATGTCACTTTGTTGCTTCTACCCCCTCAGGGACTTGATGTTGGTTCCTTCAACTTTCTGCATAAAAATCGTTTTCTCTGAAGGTGGGACATAAGCTCCTGGTAGGCAGTGCTGTGGGAAGGGGCAGAGGGCTCGAGTGAAAGCTGCTGTCCTCAAGGGCTGGAAGTATTGGGAAAACCTTTGCAAAATATTGATATCAACTTTGCGTCTTGGAGGTAATTTGTACCTCAGTGCAAATGTTTTGATTTTAATAAGGTTTCTGAAGAACATGTTTTTTTGAAAAATAGATGCCAACTATGGCATCTAGATTTTTAGTGTAGGAGAAGTCAGAGAGTGAAGAAAAAAATGGACTTTTCAGCTTTTGTTTTGTATCCAGAGCCAAAGAGGTTTTTGCTAATGGTACAGTAGTGGGGGGGAAAAAAGAGGAAAGAAAATAGCATCTAAATAAGATTTTGCACAGATTGCTGAAGTACATAAGCTCTCATTAAATTAATTATGGCATTTCTTTACTGTCTTCAGGCTTTTGTAGGGGATGGAGGGAGTGAATTGTTCTTTCTATGGAAAAGGCAGAGGGGAGAACTGCTTGAGCAGAAGTGTGATCTCTGTGATCTGGGTGTGAAATGTGATCTGGGTGATCTCTGTAGTTTGTTGGAGGACTCCCTTTAACAGCCTTTGGTCTTTCAGTTGGAGGTATCCTTGCTTTTAAATGTGTTTGGTATTATGTTAAAAATTTACATGGGAGTAAGTTGAACGGCCAAGCATTTAATTGTGTATTTCTATAGTGACCATGAATAAAGCAAATATGTAACTAAATCCAACTTAAGTAAAGATGTCTTTTTAACACAATTTCACAGAAGAGATGCATATAGGTAATTTTAAGTATAATTCTCTTAAGATGTGTATTTACTAAGATAATTATCCTTTTGACAATATTGATTCCAGAGAACAACTCCAGAGCAGAAAGTCTGGTAAGCATGTTAGAGCCTAGAAATGTGGTTTTTAAGAACTGAATACCTGAGCTCAGCCTTGCTCCTCAGGAGGAGTTGAAAAAGTTCAGGATGAAATGAAGTAATAGTGGAAAAACTCTATTTCTTCTTCACAGAAGCCAGAAGATGTTGAATTTAAATTATTAACAGATTTTCATTAAGTTATATGTTGCCATTTTAAAATCAGTTCTGCATTGTGCAAAGTGGCAAGGGAAAAAAATACTTCTATTGAAATCAAGAGGTACAGAGTAATTTTTCCTTGCCTTTTCTCCTCTCAGGTCCGCACCAGTGTCCTGCCTGATCACAAGGAGCCGAGAGCAGATGTTGGGGTAAGCCATTTATTTCATTAATGGATTTTTTCACCTTCTCAGCAGAGACAGATACCCAGCAAAGAAATGACAATTTGCCCAACTGCTAAACAGTTGGGAGCTGACAGGCTTGTTTCTTAATAGCTGAAGCTGGGTTAAATGAATTAAAAATCATGGCAGGAGTAGTAGTTTCAGTGATGGATAACATCCCATGAACTTATTTCTTGAAAATTCTTTCTTTTCAACTAAAACTATCCCGAGGCAAGCACGGCCAGGGAGACTTGCTGCCACTGTCATGCACGGAGTGGGGATTGGGGTCTCACTGACACAGTGAGTCTGGCCTGCTTGCAGGGGTTCATGTGCAGTTCTGGCCAGGTTCTGATGAAGTTATACTGGTGATATGTCAAGGACCCATTTTTTTCCTACGTAAGTATTAGAGTTGGGATGTATAGGAATAGGGGAGTTGCTTCTGGGAAAGGGTAGCCTCTCTCAGATGACACGGATGCCTTGTAGAGGTGAGGAAGGTTGGTCCTGCAAGGACTGTATTGAAGTTTCCAGGCTTCACTTGGGCTGCTGAATTCTGAAGTCTCTGAAGTTTCAACAGCTTGATGGGCTGCAGGGTCAGAGGTGAATAGATGGGGAAAATACTATAGACTTCTGAACTGGAGCTGCTGTTTTTGGAGTTTGCAGATAGAGATTCTTTTTGAAGTAGCAAGGGGGGAAAGAAAAGAGCTCAAAACTTGGAAGGGAAAATGAGCACTGAATGGTGCTCTTTTTAAATTTATTTTTATTATTGCACATTACACAGTGCTATATAACCAAGCTTAGGTAAGCTGGTGATAGTCCCAGAGAGCAATTTGACCAGTTATCCCTGAAATTGTTTTAATCAGTCTACAGAAGCAGTGGCTTGATCGTGGCTGAATGAAAAACCAACTGTCCTGGGTGGACAGCAGACCCAATGACTGCAAACATTAAAAATAATTGAACTTAATTTTTTTTCATCTAAAGAGTTGACTTTCCAGCATTACTAGGATTTCCATGGCATAATTTCTAGCACTTCAGCAATAGTGTTTGAAAAATCTATAGCTTGGCAGTAAGTTAAATCTTAGCAAAATCGATGTATTTCAGACTTTTTATCTAGCTGTTGAAAAATCTTTTTCTTTGGCTAAGTAAGATTATTCATCCAAAAAAAAAAAAAAAATCAGGACTCTCATACCTTCAGATTTATAATAGTAAGTACTCCACTATCAAAATTAGAGGAAAAGCTGCTCTGTAATGAGCACTATGGCAGCAGTTCTGTTGAAATCTAATTTTCAGACCTCTAGGTCTCATGTGCCAAGTTAAATTGGTTTGCCGGCTGCCAGTTCCAGCCCCAGGGTAGAGTACTTGTGTCTGAATGAGTTCAGAAAAACTAATCTCCAGCATTATTTCAATTTACATCCCTCTAACGTAGTTTAACTCTTTCATTTTGGTGTTGGGATTATTCACCATTTTGTACAATTTGGCAGATAATTTCTAGTTCTTCTGTTGTTAGGCTTACTAACTTTATTCCAAATAAGCTAAAGAATATGAAGTAGACAATCTTTTTTCTTTAAACCTATGAAACTATAACTTTAATTTTGTGACACTGGAGAACTAGGTCTAATGCTCAGAGGTGAGTAGTGGTACAGTGACCAAAGCTGCTGTGTGAAAGGATGGTGCTGTTGCTGCTTACAGTCGTAGTGTGAGGAACTGTTTCTCTCGGTACACTTAAATGGTTTTATAGTTCTATTAATGCAGGTGGTAGCCCTGAGGGACCTAACCTATGTTAGTTTTTCTCAACACATCCCCTTTCCAAATGATGAGGTTGCAAATACAAGTCATGAAATGGTAAGAAATAGCAGAATAAAGGCTACTAGAAGACAGATTGTTCCACAGAATGTAGTCTCACTACTTCAGGAGGGTGCACCCTTGTAACAAGGTAGCTAACAGAAGTTAGCCATGTCAGAATAGTTGTAGTGAAAACAAGGCTCCTGTCATGCTGGCTGGTGTAGAGGAGGATGGACTATCTACCTGTTGGCTCTGGTGAGACTGTACAACAGCCTGAGTCCTGCGGGGTGTTCTTGTAATGGCCTGTGTGTCACTACAGCAGCAAAAACTAACTATGGCCTCTAACCTGGATTGTGTTTTGAACCATTTCTTAGGCTAAAAAGCTATCACAGCTCTTCCCTGTTCCCCTTTCCCCTGCGGCCTCTGCAGTGATTCAGAGTAAAAAACTCTATGCTCCTCATCTCAAGGCATCCAGCAACATACGGAATTTATCATTGAGCTTGGTTTTGATTAGCATTCCAACAGCACAGGGAAATTAGTATAATAAACACTCATTTTTGTGTTTCTTAAAATATCTTTTCAGCTTATAATTGACTCACAGAAAGCCATACATTGAAATATAAATGTGTTGATGATGACTGCAGACTTTCTTCTTTGCCACCGTTTCCAGGCTAAGAATATTGTTAACAAGTGAGATTTCAGCAATAGGCAGTAGGAGTATAGAGACTTGTGTGGAAAATGATCTAAAGCAAAAGATAAATGTGTTTTTCCTCTTTGCAGTCTTTTCTTGATGATGCACAAAACTGCTTTTGATATAAAGAAAAGATATATTGTTGGAGGTTAACTTAGCCTTAGCAATTTTAGTTGGATTTGCATATTTCTCAATATTTGTATTGCTGTGAGTGGGTTTCACCTTACAACAGAGAAAAAGGAACCGTGCTTTTAAGCAGTGCTGTAATCTAGAAGAATATAATGTTTTATTAACTTGTACTGAACTCAACATTTAAAAAAGCTTCTTCAAGTATATTTATATTTGGAATACAAAACTAGCAGTGCCTAAGGGCTTGAGGAATAACTGTAGCATAAGTAGCATTGTTAAAGCACTGAGGGTTTAACATTTCCTCTAATACAGAAATCATTTAGTAAAGAAGATGACCCAAAATGCAAATGCTTATACTAAATGAAAATTTCCTGCAGCTGCACCTTTTGCAGCCTGTTTGTCAGGCTGTTCTTAATGAGAAAGATTCCTGTTCATAAAATCTAAGTTTAACAAATTATTGATAATCATGTCACATCCACAAAAACTTTCTGTAGGGTAATGTGTCAAAGCAGAATATTGCGATGTAGTATTTTACTAGCTACCTAAGAAAGCTTCTGCACATAAGACTGAAGAAAAAAAAAAACAATTAAAATGTCAAAAGTTAACGCTTTTCTTTCCACTTTGTTTCATAGCGAAGCTTCCTGGGATGTGCAACTTTTAGGGTCGGGGACTTGGTGAAGTCCAAGGAGCAACAGTTGACCCTTACCTTGAGGTAAGTCTTTTCATGTAGGTAAACTGTTTCAAATTAGTAACTTGGGGCGCTTGGTGGTTGCTGTTTCACTGTGTCTGAAACTCCAAATTGCTTGAAATGCGTTGATGCCCCTCGAGTATTTTAGCTTCTCTGATGCAAAAAGATGAAATGAAGTACCAGCCATTTAAGCTTGAGCTTGCCTTGTATCATATTAGGAAAAGTTACTAGTTCTTTTGTATGATACTCTATGGAAGAATTGCAAGTAACTTGGAGTAGAGAAGATTTTTTTAAAGTTTTCTTTAGAAAAGAATGTTTCCATTTTTTGACATGTGTAGTTGAAAGAATTGAAATACTAATACTGTCAAGTTGGCTAGTTTGGCTTCTAGGCACTATAAAAGATGGTGGGCAGAATGAGCGAAGGCTTCTCTCATGTGAAATCTCTTACAAATCTCCTAGCCAGCCTCAGTTAGGCGCAAACAAGCTGATATGCGTGGGGTTTTGTACAGTTCTGTGCAATGACACAAGTACAGAGCAGCGGGAGGGTCGGGCCCAGCATTTCAGACCCAGGGGAGAGCTGAGTAGGTGTTTGTTCAAGCAGCGCGATGAGGCAGAGATTAGTTTCCCCTTCTGATGCTGACTTGCGTGGCTTAAGAT
>JAVCKT010096697.1:0-12685 GCA_032273925.1 Rhynchotus rufescens | reverse complement strand
TGTTTAAATACAGGCATTATATTTGCCTTATTTTCCATCATTCATGAAATCTCACTGACAACTGTTAATGCTTGTGAGATTGTTGAGATATTTTTCTTTCACACATGAGAGTGAAATTCATTAGGCCCAACTGATGTGAAAACAACTAATTTATCAAAGAATTTTCTAGTCTGTTCTTTCCTTGCTGTATTGGAGTTCTCTCTCACTGGTGCTGGTTATATTAACTGCCTGACATGAGAACTGCATTTTTCTTTCTTGGGAACCAGTACCACAAAAGTCTAGTTTTCAGAGAGGGGGAATCCTTCCGTCGGGCTTCTCCATCTCCTGTGCTTGTGGCATATTCCTCAATGTGCTTGTTTTCTCTTGCTTGTTAGACCCCATTTTGGACCTTGGTCTTTCCATTTTTCCCTTTTGTCCATGTGTGCTTTTTCTTATAGTCATTTATATCAGTTATACCTAATTTACATCTTCTATGTGATTTGAATTTAAGATCACCAAAAGATTAGTAATTTAGCTACTAGCCTTATTCAATTTATTCTTTCTTTAAGGAACGTTAAATTTATTAGGTCTTAGCAATCAGTTTTTAGGATTTCTTAAATTTTGCCTTTTTGATGTCTGTTTTTGTTCATCAGTTGGAGAGTCCTGTTTATTATTTTGTATATTCTCTCATCCATCTTATATTTTACCTTCTCGTTCTCAGCCAGTTATTTCCCTACTGCTTAAAATTAATCTATTGACACTTCCACTTCAGTTGCTTTCTCTCTTTTCTGTATACAAAACAAAATTAAATAACAATAAAAATTTTGTTCTATTTCAAGAATATACTGGACTGGTCATGTCTTGCTGTAATTATTAAAGTTTTTTAACCAAATCTTATGGTTTGGATAACTCAGAAAACAAACAAACAAACAAACAAACAAAATCTTATCTATCCCCATGGACCTGATTTGATATTACAAGAAATTGTATATATTCCATTTTTGTTATATCACTTTCACTGTTTTGCTCCTTCTGCTTTCTGATTTCAAAGCAAAAAAATACATTCAGTATATTCAAGGTAATATCTATTGTTCTTTCTCCCTGCAGACTTCTCACATAGGAAACTGTATTTGTCTATATCTATGTTCTAGCCAAGTGAACTAGTTCACCAGGTCCTTGGAAACAATTAAATTTTAAGTGTAATTATATTAAAACTTCCTTCTCCTGCTTGTTTACCATACATCTTATATTACTGTATGGACATCAAAAATCATTCCTCACATAGTTTCATTATGAATAATCCCAATCCTAAATTATGAGCCCTCCCCTGGCTGCTTGTGTTTTACTTGCTCGTAACTTTCCTTGCAGCTATTAATTCCTTAATTTTTTTCTCCTCTTCTATGGACTGGAAGATGACACAAATTTGTCTGTATTTCACAAATGTGATTCCTAGAGCATTTTTCTCTAATGCAAGGTGAGATTTCCATGAATGACATGGCCAAAGTTCTGAGAAACCCACTACTTTGTTGGAACTGCAGTAAAATAATGAATTTCAGTAGGCCTTTGAGGTAGTAATGATGTTTAGATATAGAAGCATATTCCTAGGTTCTGTTGTCACAGAATCACAGAATGTTCAAGGTTGGAAAGGACCTCTAGAGATCATCTTAGTTCAACTCCCCTGCGCCAGCAGGGACACCCAGAGCACAGGGCACAGAGCGGCATCCAGGCAGGTTTTCAAGACCTCCAGGGAAGGAGACTCCACAACCCCCCTGGGCAGCCTGTTCCAGGGAAGAACCCAGGGAGAGTTCTCTGTCATCCTCACAGGAAAGAAGTTCCTCCTCACATGGAGATGGAACTGCCTGTGTTGTAGTTTGCACCCATTATCCCTTGTCCTGTCACTGACCACCATTGAGAAGAGCTTGGCCCCTCTTCCCTACATTCATGAACTTATACATGCTAATCATATCCCCTCTCAATATATAGCATGTTGTACAGCATGTAAACCAATTACTAATAGATCAAGAGTCAGAAAAGACATTAAAACTTTTGCTAACATTTGTTTCACTCCTCCCATGTTAATGCTATGGATAATGTCTCTCCTCCATATCATTACTTATTTATTTTTAATGATTTACTCACTTCTCATAGTTCTCACCCAGTAACTACTGGGTGAGAGAAGAACATCTATGTGCAATCTAATTAAGCAAGCAAACATAATTATAGCTATCTGCTATTTCCTTGCATGAAGTTGTCTTATCTTTGTCTTGATTGTTTTCTTGTTTACTAATAATAAATTCAGGGAAGTGAAGTTTAATTGGATTGTCCTCCTCAACCAGATGCTAGACTAAAATCTTAAATAAACAAACAAACAAACAAAAAACAGAGAGACTGAGACCAAGAATCAATAAATCATCACTTCTCTTTATGCTATGAGTCTGAGCGATCTGTCATAGGGTCTAGGCACCAGCTGATCTACGGTAAAGCTATTTGTTTTATGGAGATTTCAAACAGCTATCTACCAGCAAATAGACTGTAGTTTTAAAAAAATCATTTGCAAAGACTTTATTGGTACTTCTTTCAATAGAAGCTATTTAATAAAACAAGCCAGGGTCTGCTGGACTGTTTTGCAAATCCACAGCATAGCTCTTCTCTCAATTTTTAACCTCTCATCCTCTCTAGAATGAGTTGGTTGTTGTGTCCAAAGTGACTACCAGGACCAGTCCCAAGCATGTACCATCCTCCAAACCATACCTGTGTATTACCTAGGAGAGTACTAACTGGCATGGGACAGAGCCATACCAGAGGAAACTTGAATAATTAATCATAGTAGACACTCATGCGATAAGAAATAATTTACCTTATAAGAAAGATCACTTTCTTTAACTTGAAAAAAAATGTTTTGTTATCACTGAGTATGATGAATTTTGGATGTAGGAGATCCCAGGAGACACAGACCAAACCTGCATAGTGCTTGATTTGACATTCTCTTTTCACAAATTATTTTGGTTATGGGGTACTTTGCCTAAAGCTAAGAGATACTAATGGAAATGCATGTAAATCCAAAATGAAACATAAACTATTAAAAGAGGGAAAGAAGTGACAGCAAATATTAAATAGTCTCAGCCTCAAACACACAGAAAACTTGGTGAAGGGTAGGACATTGCAGTGAATCAGCTGAACTGTAATAAGGGAGAATAAGCTTAGCTATGAATGAGACCTTTGTACTGTCACTCACTTTTAAAAATAAGTGCAACATATGACTTTGGTCAAATTCTCTGGATCAGTAGGTTATTTGGAGTTGTCGCCCTTGTTCAAGTGAAAAATCAATGGATACATTCCAGTCTATGTAATTTAGCTAACAATCTTGTGCTTTAACTTAGGTGTCTCTGATGTTTAGGCAGATAAAATTTGCTGCAGGAGGCATTAGCCTCTTTCCACTGATTAGAGAGGGAACTTTAACCTTTACATTTGCAGGGTTGAAGCAAGTGCAAGTAGGGTGCCTAAGGTTGGGTGTCTGGATCCTACTCACCACACATTCAAATAAAAATAGCTCACATGGTCACAGAATGGTGGAGGTCGGAAGGCTCCTCTGGAAACTGCTCAAACAGAGTCAGCTACAGCAGACTACCCAGGAAAAAGTCTAACTGGATTTGGAATACCTCCAAGGATGTGAGCTCCACGAGTTATCTGGGCAACCTGTTTCACTTTTCGACCACCCCTCACAGTAAAAAGTTATTTTCTTAAGCTTAGACAAATTTTCCTGCATTTTCAATTTGCGCTCTCACTGTACACCACTGAAAAGAGTTTGGCTTCATCTCACATATATTTTATGATCCTGCAATGTCCTTTTCATCTCCCTGCTCCCTGCATTCAGGTATTCAGGTCCCTAAAGAGACCCAGAACTGCTCTCCTGAAGTTCGTGGTGGTGATCCTGCCTTTTGACTTTTACTTTCCTAACGAGATCCTGAATTCTACTATCTTGTGATCACTGCAGCAAAAGCTGCCTGTGACCTTCATATGTCCAGCTAATCCTTCCTCATTTGTAAATCTGAGGTCCAGGAAAGCGTCTCCTCTGTAGAGCTCCCTGATTGCCTGTGTTGGGAGGTTGTCATTAGTGCCCACCAGAAACCTCCTGGAGTGCCTTGCTTTATTGTCCCTTCAACAGATATTTGATTGGTCCAAGTGACGCCCAGGACCTGTGAATGTGAGGCTTATTCTATTTGTCTGAAGATCTGATCAGATGCACCAGACATACATCTCCACTTTAACAATTTAGTTTATATACTAGACTATATTTAGATATTAGAATGTAAAATAGTTAAATTCCGTGCAGTATGGAAAAAATTTAGGTGTTTCTAAGAGACATTTCATCCCATTTCTAATCATTAAGACATTTTTAACAGGCAAATTGAAGGATGAAACATGAGTAGTCCCTAAGAAACTCATTGATTTGAGCATAGGCTATTAGCTGTGTGTTATGGTAATACATACTTAGTATATCCTAACTCTATTGTTGATTTATAATTTAAAAGAAAACTTTTCAAGGCAAGGAGCAAGTCTTCTGTTGTGTGCTGTATGAGATGTGAATTTATGATGTAAAGTACTAATAAATGTTTCGTTGCTTCAGCAAAAATGACTGAGTCTGTAATATAACTTTGTGTAAACTCTGCTTGTCCTTGAATTTTTTCTCATTTGAATATTCTATGTATGCAAGATACTTCACAGAGGACAATGCAAATACATGTATAGTGCATAAACACTTTGATATAATAGAAATTAGAGGCAGGAACTCAGATAAAAAAAAAGAATTTAATGGAAGGTTATAAGCAATATAACACAGGACAGTAGAAGAAGAATGATGAAATTATGTGCTAGGAAGGCAAAAATAATCTGATAGGTGGGATGTGGTTAATGAGGAAAGACTTTAAAACTGCAAAACTAGAATAAGAGGACAGGGCAATGGATAAGAAGGAAGTAGGACAGAAATGAATGAGAAGTTTTAACAATAAGGCTCTTAATTCTGGTAGCAATTAGAAAGAAAGACTGCAGAATATGGGGAAATTCTCTAGGAAAGGTATAGGAACCAGTATTTGGTAATGATTTGCTCAATCAATATATGTTCCTTTGGAAATACCCAGGTAGTGATTATGCAAATCTTATATTTTTTTCCTCATAATTTTTCTACATGTAAGTACAGGTAATGACATAGCTTACGAAAAGAACTGCCTGCTTATGATTCAGGCATGCACTCAGAGCCCTCTATGCTGTCCAGTTCAGGAAATGTCAGTCAATAGAAGGTTGGATAAATGGGACAGGCAAAGGCATTGCCGTCTGTAATTATGTGACATGAACAGTGTATCACAACTGTCTCTCATACCTACAGCCTCATGCTTACAGCACAGGCACCTTAGTGCTCTTGCAATTTGCTCAACCCATTTAGCAAGTTTTGGTCTCCCTTCATTTAGTACAAACAAGAGACACCTATAAAATTGTCAGATTCTTCTCCAGTACAGCCTTACAAAACACCAGGCAAAACTTTGATCTGCATAACCTGGCCCTGGGACTGAGCACAAGACAGGTCTAGAATTTAGAGATTAAGGCTACAGGTAGAATGGCAATGTGTTAACATATGTGGACAACCCTTGCAGGAACAATTATCCTGCATGGAATAAGGGCTGAGCCTTTCTTATAAGCAGCGAATAATAAAAGTATTTTATTTGCTCTTTCTTTGGCAAATAAATAAGATTTTTTTGTATACTCATTTCTTGTATCCTCATAGGACCCAATATTGGAAAAAATTACTCTTACAGCTATACTAACAAAGTATTTTAATGTAGGCGTAGTTATACCAGCAAAGGGAGACTGTTTGCACTGCTTCTATTAATTCTCTGAAACAAAAACAAAAATAAAGAAACTCCCCAAATTGGGAACCCATCCTCTATCTAAGTTTTTGGTACTTGAATACTTTAGTACACACATTAGGCTTGTGCTTGGATTGGGGGCATAAAAATGAACATGAAGTAACACAGCTTTAACTGGTGATCTATACCGACATTTAACTTTAGCCTTGGAGAAAAGTACCTCCTTGTCCTCCTACCTTGACTTCTTAATTTGAATTTCATACTTAGCCCTCTATACAACTACTCCTAACCACTTCTTAATTTCTGCTGCTTATATAAGCAGGAGGGGCTGTGAAGCAGGAAGGAGGCAGCATATTTAGAGACAAACAGATATATTTCAGGGTAAGAAAGCTTAAAGGTGCATATTTGGCCTACTAATAACCACTATTCTAAGCCTTCCATCAACAAAATTTAATTTAGCAAAAAATTTAATTTAGCAAAAACAGAGAATGCCTTGAAAATGAGTGGTTCTTTAACTTTTAAATCACATTTAGCATTTCTAGGATTTTGCCATAGGGAGACTATGAGAGAAAGTCAAGGGACTCCATCTCTTTCTAACAAGATCAGGACAGTATGTTCTCCTGTCCTTTCAGATCAAACAGGGATTAGTCTCCTTCATTTGCTTCAACTCTCTATGTAAATATGCAAAAACACAGGCTGGATTATTAGGTTTATCCTGTTCAGTCACTTCAATGACACTGATCTATGTGTCAGGCTCCTAGAGTTCTGTAAAAGATGAGATTAGTAAGGAAATAAAGTTCAAGGGTCAGAGCTTTGGTAAACAACCAAAGCTGAAGCAGGTTCATTGAGGTGCAATTGCTTAATACAGACACGTCAAGTAGCCTTTTAAATTTCAGTCCTTCGATTTGTAGTGCAAACAGGCACAGAGGAAAAACAACCCAGGCAATATGCAGGTAATTCAGATATCCAAGTGAGGAAGAAAATCTTTTAGGAAACTTCTCCTAAACTTTCCAAAGGTCTTGAGACCTTGTTCTGTCCTTCAGCCAGTGTCCCGCCCCCAGGCTGTTAATTACAGGGGCACCTCTCTTGCCTTTTGTAGCACTGACTTGAGCAGGGTGTTTACTCCTGGCCTTATTGCTACTTTTCTCTGATTGCTGCTCTTCTCTGGGAGATTATGCTAATGTTATTGCTGCTTCCTCACTGCCCTGAGGGAGAGGCAGGCGGGTGTGCAACCCTTTTCTCATGCTGACTCTCAGAAGCAGAAGGAGCTGTGACTGCAACAGCTGTGGGATTGGCTCCTCCTGGAAGGAAGACAAGTGTCTGCGTGGTGGCTTCCAGCGAAGCCTGACCAGGAACTCAGGTGCTGGTCCCTGTTGGGGCCCTGGCTGGCAGGCAGGTGCTCTTGCACCAGCATGCCTCTACCAGATTGGGGCTTGGAGAGGAAGGAGATGCTGCAATGCTGTGGGCCTTGGTAATTCCTTCAGTTGGGCGATGGGGCGGCGGGGGGCAGGTCAGGATTCTGGGAGGCCTGGGTCCTCCTCTGGCCTGTGGGAGGTGGGGAGGTTCCCCACCTGCTGGAGTTCTGCCTTTGGCTGCCATTTGTGGGCAGAGAGTCTGGGAGCTGGAGCAGCGAGGGTGTTCTGGTGCCTTAGTCACCTGCTGTCTAGAGTCCTTCTAGCTGAATCAAGGCATGCTGCGTTTAGAAGAATAAGACGAGTGCCTAATATGGCATTTAAATAGGTCTGAGAAGAAATATGCAGTTATTATATAGAAGAAGTGTTTAGAGGAACTTGCTGCTACAACAGAAAGGATTTGTGTGAGAGGACACTTCCCTGAGAGCACTGCTGCTGCTCATTGGGCATGGTGCTGCCTTTCTGTTTTCTTCTTCTTTCCTTTCACTTTATTTTTTTTCCCTGCAACACGTCTTTTCCCCATTACAGTCAATGTCTGATATTACCAGTGGACATTGCAAATACATCTTGTTGTATGTCGGTCCATTTTGGTTTGCAGATATTGACTACCTCTGCCTATGGTACCTAGGAAAATATTCATTTCTAAAAGAGAAGGAGCCTTTCTCCACTGTTAGCCCATTTCTCTAACAGAAAAAAAAATGTTTCTGTAGGTGTTTTTGAAATGTAGTATTGAAGGAAAAAGGTCAGTTTCCTTTTTTTTTTTTTTTTTTTTTTTTCCTTCTGTAATGACAAATACATTATATTTGTGAGCCTTTATAGGCTTTTCTTGACAAATTGGTCCAGTCAGATCTTTGGCAATTTTCAAGTAGCACCATCCAATACACCACCCAAGACATTCTCAGTGTTGGGAATTCTTAATCACATAGTTTAATACAAACCAGTCTCCAGCTGTTGTGGTGCTTCTTCAGCATGCACAGCAAAAGACTATCAGGCAAAAGACACAAATTGCATCAAGAAGAAGTCCATCTGAATACTGAGGGAAAAAATCACAGGCCAAGTGGTCAAGCATCAAAATAGAGGTGCAGAAAAGATCTGGGGGGTATCCTTCTTGGAGATATTCCAAGCTTGATTGCATGCAGTCTCATAAACTGCATCTAACACCTGCTGTAGAGACCTGCTGTAAGAAGGGGACTGGGCCAGAGGCCTCCAGATGACCTCACTGAACTATATCATCTGTGAGTCCACACTCTCCCCTTACAATCCCATTATCAATGTCTGTTGCTCTAGTGCTGCTTCTACTTGGAATGTGTAAGGAATGATTCCTAGGGATTCAGAGTTCTTTAAAAACTCAGTCTATATCATGATGCAGATTTCATCTCTGCTGGTCACAATTGCACGTTATGACCTCCTTCAGTCTCCCATTGCACTCAGCTTTTATCTTCAGCAGTGCCACCTAGAACAACGTTCAAGTTTGTGTCCGTATGACTTTTGAATATCTCCAAGGAAGGAGACTCCACAAGCTCCCCAGGAGCCTGTCTCTCTATTCAAGTCTTATCTCTCTATTCTCTCACAATGAAGATTTTTTCGTCATGTTCATATAGAACTTCCAGAATGTCAGCTTGTGCCCATTGCCTCTCGTCCTGTAGGTGGGCACCACTGGCAAGAGTCTGTCCACATCCTCTTTACACCCTCACTTCTGGTATACTTACATGGTAATATTTGGTAATAACACGGTCATATTTATTTGTCTTTATTATTATTATGTAATTTCTCAGTAAACTATTTAGTCTATGTGGGGAGTACCCTGCTCCTTTCACTTTCTGTCATCCACGTGTTGTCCAAAAAGTAGATTCACTGCCTGGTGTTTGGTAAACGGTAAATGCCTGGTAAATGTATCTACATACACTTACAATAGTGCTTGCTTAACATTTCCACTATTCTTCATGCTCAGTAGAATAGTCTTCACATGGGTGAGGCTCTTTTAGACTTATGAGCGTGATTTTTAGTAATCTACTAACGACAGTTCACTTAAGGATACACAGACCTTGGGTTTTTCTGCCAAATTTGTAATGTTTAAAGATATGTATGCAAAAATGTATCTTTGTGGCCTAGCAGTTCCAGGATGTGCTTAGCTGAAGAATGAGAAGTCTGTTTTATTGATCTTCCCAGTTTACCAAAATTCAGGGGCTATTGTCTGCTTAGTTTAAACAATGTAAATCATCCTTCAACAATTATTCCCCTCTTTGAGACTTATATGAATATTTTTATTATTAGTCTCACTCCCTTGAACTTCCTACAGCTATTAATGTTGTACAGCATTTAAAAATACATTGACTTATTGACAACATAGTGATTTATATATACACAAAGACTAACAAAAGTATTCCTCACATTGCTAAACACTTTTTAAGTAAGTCATGCGCTCTGGACACGGGGACCATGAAGATAACCATTTCCATGTTTCTTCAAATCCAAGACCTTCTTCAAAGGTCTTTTGTTTCTTCAAATCCAAGACCTTCTTCAGAATTGCATGCAATGTCCTAATTTGCTTCCAAATGTCATTCAAGTCAGTAGAAATCCTACCTCTTTGGTCTCCATATACACCGCAACTGGTGTTAATTACTGTTCATACTGTTCCTTGTTAGGCCGACAACATGTCTACAGTCATTCTATTTGGAGCAGCTATCTCGGCAGTTTCTGAAGTGTCTTTTTGTAAGGCAATAATGGCATCAGAAGTTGCATTACCTGTACATTCCATAACTATAGAAATGTTTACCCAAGCTTTTTCCAATTAACCTATTCCTAACCAGGAAATAAAACACCTGAGAAGATACCGAAAGCCCATAAGTCTTTCTCTCAAGGGCTTGTTTCTTTTTTGCCTTTTCATAAACAACATCAGCCATTGTCTTTGGCTCTTATCAACCAGTTTCTTAGTTACTGAAATATTAGGGATTTCTGCCCCAAGGCACAGACTCCAGACCAAGTAGGTGGCAGGGCCTTCAATGCTTCATCATCATGATATCCAGTGCCATCCAGTGCCTTTCAGAACATTTCAATAACTCTCTTGTTTTCCTCTTCTCCATAATTGCATTGACCAGCTACAGTACAGGTAATGCCCTATTCAAATGCTACTAAATGTTACTAAACTTGCTGTTCTAGTACCAACGCGACAGCATGCAGCACATAAAAAGAAATCTTGTGCCCCAAATTCAAATTTCTTGCTTCTTGTATTACCAGTACAACAGCACCTGATGTCCCCTCTCATGCACATAAAGAAGTTCAAAAGATTTAGTCAGGTTTGGAAGAGCTAAGGCAGAAGCAATCTCTAGTTCATCAAGCCCCTTCTGGCATTCTGACCTCCACTGCAGTAACTCTCCTGATCCTTTGCCAGTCTCGTACAACAGTTTGGCCATTAATTCAAAATTAGGTATCCACAGGCAACACCATCTGGCCATCTCTAAGAATGCTGAACCTTCTGCTGAGCTTAAACAGTCTTCAACACTGAGGGAAAGGAGGGGGGAAGGAAGGAAGGAACGACGGGGGGGAGGGAGGGAGGAAGGGAGGAAGGATGGAAGGAAGGACGGATGGAAGGAAGGAAGGAAGGAAGGAAGGAAGGAAGGAAGGAAGGAAGGAAGGAAAAGAAAGAGAGAAAGAAAGAGAAGAATAGAGAAAGAGAGAAAGAAAGAGAAAGAGAGAAACAAAGAGAGATAAAGAAAGAGAGAGAGAAAGAGAGAGAGAAAGAGAGAGAGAGAAAGAGGAAGAGGAAGAGGAAGAGGAAGAGGAAGAGGAAGAGAAAGAGAAAGGGAGGAGTGTTGCTGTCGATTCTAATCTTACATAGTCACAACTATGTCTAGCCTACGCTGAGCTCTTATTTGTAACACTACAGCCTGCAGGGCTGCCAAGGCTGCTCTTTTTGGCACAGGTGAGATTTCGCACAGGTAAGGTCTGCATACTGGGTCCCACTTGGGCTGACCCATTCTGCAAAGTCACTAGTCCAGTACAGTGACTAGTACAGGGAGTCCAGTACAGGGAACACCAAGATGGTCAGCGGCAGGATTATTGGGTAAAAAAGTAGAGGCTTCAGAGAGATGAGTTTCTTCAGCCTAGTCCAGAGAAAGCAAATAGGGATCTTGAAGCTGTGCATGACAATCACATGGAGGGCAGACAGCAAATTGAGCTGGATTTTCTTGGAGGTGTACACTAAGAGCATGAGAAGCAAAGGGACAACTTGAACAATGGGGAATTCTTATCTGCTGAGAAGAAACCTTTTTTCTGTGTGAGGGTGACCAAACTGTGGTACAGGCATCGAGAAATGTTCTCAGATGTCCATCCTAGGAGATAATCCAAACATCTTTGGAATCTCATCTACTGTACCTCATCCCATCTACTGGGACCTACCTTGAGCTGGACATTGGATCCCTATGTCCATATGTCTACTCCATTGCAGGCTCAAGGAAGGCAGGCTCTTCTGAGACTTTCTAAAGAGACCAGTGACTTGGAAGCAGCTGCCTCCACCAATAACAAAGGACAGGTTTCTTAGAGCCACACATCCCCCTGAGAGGCCTGACTTCCTGTGAGGAGAGGACCTCCCTTCTCTACAAGGGTCTGAGTAGGCACAAAGCATACAAATGACTCTGACTGCTTTGATTGGGGTCCCGATTCAATGGAAAGGCTTATGGAGTGAGCCCTTAAGAAACTCACACTGTGGCTGTGAAATGTTGCAGTTTGAAAGCCGCAGTAGTGCAGGAGGAAGGGGATATCAAATCACTATTGGATTCACAAACAGTCCTTGAACCATAGGTCCAATCGCCTTCCTAGGAATGAATTGAGTTCCCAAATAGCATCATCAACTATAAGCTCAATTCTGGTGGTACTGGATTCACAAACAATCTATGGACCGTAGGTCCAATCGCCTTCCTAGGAGCCAATTGAGTTCCCAAATAGCATCATCAACTATAAGCTCAGTTCTGGCAGTATCGGATTCACAAACAGTCTGTCAACTGTAGGTCCTATCACCTCCCCCCAAACAAGTAGTTGAGTTCACAAACAGTATGATTTATCCAAATGCAACATTTACAAAGCAGGATTCGGATGTCAGTTTAGGAAATTCTCTACTACAGTGTGGGATTTTTTAGCTAGCCCTGATGTACAACTGTGCAATCATCACTCACCCCAGAAGATGGGAGAGGATCTCAGTCTTGAGTCTCCTCAGGTGGCGTCTCAACCCGAGGGGAGGGAAGGAGGATCAGCCCATTGACTGACCCAAGAGCGATGATGGATTCTTCCCTCTCAGTTTTAGTCTTCTCAGGCGGTGTCACTGCCTGAGGGGAGGGAAGGGCGATCAGCACAGCAGCTCATCCAGAAGTTACGATGGATGTTTCCCCCCAAGTTCTTCATCCTTAGTTCACCTTTTATACTTTTCTTTACATTCAG
>JAVCKT010096696.1:0-12686 GCA_032273925.1 Rhynchotus rufescens | reverse complement strand
CGTGTTATCTAGCCAGGATGGGTTGAGCTTAAAAAAACACCTAAAAAGAAACTTAGTTCTAAGTCTAGACAAAATTTTCACTAGGATGGTAACAGAAAAAAAGAAAAAAAAAAACATGTACAAAGGAAAACAAGTCCCATCTTAGTTCTAGCTGAGTACTTTCCAACATTGTGGTTAGGCAGTCGACACATCCAGGTAATGAAGAAGGTTATTAAGCTGTGACGGAAAGAATAAATAACTTAGCACTATTTGCTTTACATGGTTCTTAGAAGAACACAATGGAAAGACTGTTGCTAAGAAACTCAGGAAATCTGAAACTGTGCATCTCTCTGATCTTATCAACACTTGTTCTAGATTTAAACCAAGCCTACTTCTGAGAGAACTGAAACCATCTACTTCCTCATGTAAAATTCTATTAAAGTTTCTATAGGGTATGAGTACAGCTAAGTCTCTTAAGTTTAATATTCTTAATGAATATGTTTTTACCTGGAAAAGGTGCTAGCTGGGGATGTGCTGCTAAGGCTGTGGGTGTACCAAGTGTCCCCAAGCCACCAAACTCTGAATGCCCTGAGCTGGCTGCATGCAGACCAAGGACTGTGTGGCTGACCATTGGGAAGGCACTCAACACAGTGGGCAGGTTACACGGCTGATCCCCAGGTGTTCTGAATGTATGTCCTGAGGGGAAAAAACAACACTTGACAAACATGCTAGGTAATGTGAAGTCCACTCTGAAGTTTTATTTTTTTCTTAAGACTGTATATAGCTACATATAGGTTATATATCTTAAAGGGCATCAACAGTATCTTTTACAATTATCATTCTATTTCTGTAACACTGAACATACCTGAAGATATTAATAATCCTCATTAAAAAAAAAGGATATTGAAGATATTGGAAATAAAAGTGGGAAAAACGTGTGCTTTCCACAGAAATTTCTGTTAGAAGAGGGAAACAGCCTTTTTCTGAACACAGTGGGTTCAGAAACAGGGAAAGATTCTTTTATAAGCTGAACTACATGGTGTTTCAACTCTTAATATATATAAAAACTCCCACTTCAGGTATTAAAAAGGGCCTGCAAACCAGACATTCTACACCTAATAATGAAATATACAAAGTAACAAAAATGTTGTACATGGTTTGGAAATTTAAAGAAATATCTCAATAACTTCAGTCTATTTGATATGAAATTTCTATAAGCATGTTTTAGAAAGAAAAATTATAGATACTTTCACTGATCACAATCAAATTGCATATCCTTTCGTACTTCTACATTCAGCCATTTATTATAACAAACCCACAAAAGTGAATTTCTAGCAAATGCAGTAATTTGGCTTTGTGCAAATTGTGAAGATGTTTATCATATTCCGAAAGTACTAGGTTCAATCTTTTTAGCTAGGGTCAAACATAATTTACTGTACATTAAATGTCACTCATCTATAACTTCCAGAGATTTCTGAAGTTCACAACTGCCTGTGGAATTCATAAAATATTTGACAAAAGAAGAAGAAAAATGTTCATGTTCAACATGTTAGACGTGATTTAAGTAGTGCAGTTAAAGCAACAAGCTTACATATGTCATAACTGTTAAGAATTCACTTTTGGAAGTGTGCTTTTTTGGGGAGATGGTAGGTAAAATTTGATAGTCTCTAACTTATAGCTAAGGATTTTTTCCTTTTCTTTCCCCCAAATCCTTGTCTGTCAGAAGCCATCTTTCCAATACATGAACTTGAGTAATAGTGTACAAAAAAAAAGTCAAAAAACTGAATAAGACATGTCTAAACAAAGGTTTGGTTCTCTTTTGAGGAAAAAGGGCAAAGAAAAAAAGAACTACCTGATCAAGGAAACTGCTATATTTATAAAAAGTCTTCAATCTGCCACTTAGGCACTCTTCAGAAAACAAACATAATAGAATAAACAGAGGTCTGGGGTCAATCAGATTAGGGATCTATGGCATATATTTCTATTAGAGAACATTTAGGATTTGTACATACAAATCTAAAAAAGACGGAAAGCATTAGAACAAAACACAGGAAAAAAAAATTTTTTTCTCTCTCAACAGACCCCCTCTGTCGAAAGATCTTTGGTTATTTTGTTTTGGCACTGCAGTTTCCTATCTGTTGGTAGATTTATCTGTGGTGGAGTAGAGAATTTACGCAGAGGCTTTCAGACTTAAGTGAACCCAGGCCTGACCCTGCTTTGAGCAGCAGGGTAAGCTCGAGATCATCTTAGAATCTTCCAAGCACTTTCAGCAGGCAAAAACCTGACAAAAAACTATTGTTGTATCGCTTCTAACTGAAAACTCAAGAAAACATCCTTAATAATTTTTTAATTTCAAGCCCACACTCCAGAAATTCACACTAATCAATTCCATTCCAGCATTTACTCTTTTTAGAACATCTTCCTTTTACAGTTCTTCACCTTATTCTCACACCATTTCCTCTTTTGACTATCAACTCTAATCTGTCAATACTGTCTATTACAACTTCTTATAAGTCAAGGATCAGTTATGATTTTGTTTTCTTTTCATATCTGAACAGCTTCTCCTAACATCAATACATACTACTGGAAAATAACAAGAATCTGTACTACCACAACAACATCCTTCTCTACTTCCACGTGTATAATAATAAATTATTTATAATTTGCCTATAATTTGACCTCACATGCTATTTTTACATCCATGTGTGACAAATACACTTAAAAATAAAGCAAATATTTCAAATATTTAGTTAAAAATAGTAATTGTTTTCACTGACTATGGATTTTTTTGGCTTCTCAATTCTTAATTCACGGAAATCTTGAAAGTCTTCTCTGCTCTAATTTTTCCTTATATCTGACATCTTTCCTATATATTTGCTACTATTTACAGATATAAACATACAGACCATTTAGAGCTTCTTTCCACTAATCTATATGACCTTCCAGAACAACTTTTTGGAAGGACTTTTGTCACTAATATTAGTTAGATATGATGATGTATTTCCCATTAGTGCTGCATATGTACTAGGTATGCTTTAAACTTCTAGGATAATCATGTATCTAACAATCACTGTTTCTAGCCAGATCAAAGAGTGCGAAGAGAACCAACCTTCCACCTACTTTATGGCTTTATCCCTCTGCAAGAAGGGGAGGGGAAAAAAAATAAATAAATAAACTGTTAGAAATATGATTAATGCTAATGAGACTTCAACAATTCTTAGAGCAAATGGAGGCAAAATCAGGAACATGACAAATGTATTTTCTTAAACTACCTTTCAATTATTCCATGTACTCAATCTATAAAAAACAGTGCTATCTTGAAAAGATTAAAGGGTTTTCTCAAACTTACAGGTTACCTCTTACTGGAGAGCAGGTTTATACAGTGACAAGGAACACAGCAACAGTGGAATATTTGTGAAAAATACCTTCACGTGAAACTCCATTAAGTCTTACCCTTGCACAAATACTTAGCAGGCAAGAGTCTAAGAAATAGCATAATCTGGTCTGGTAACTTGAACAGTACTGAACTAAACAGAAGTGAATACAACACGGGCAGAATTCACAGCTTCCAAATACTTCTTTTGTAAGCAATTCAAAGATCACAAAGGGTCTAACGCTAACCACAGGAATAAGGTATACAGAATAAGAACCATCCAAAATAAAGTACATGTCTGGATTTTTTTTATAGAAAGTAAATATACTTAGTTTAGTCCACAAAAGTTCATGCCAAGAAACATACTTTATTGCCAAAAAAAGAAAAAAAACCCACTTCCATGATTCCATGTTCAAAAAAAAGTGGAGTTTGGAGCAAAGTATTGCTCCAAAGGCCAGAATAAGTTTCTACAATACTGGGGCTTGGTAACATGGAACAATAACTATGAATGCCTTGGTTAATAATAGTGAACTTCATAATGCAATATAATAAGGCTTTTCAAAAGAACTAGGAGGAATAAATACTTAATGTCTTAAAATATAAAGCATCAGTGAATCAATTAATGAAATACACATATTACCAAATATTTTTGCAATGCAAAGGCATTCATACTCCCCCACAGAATCTAAAAGAATGCTTAATGTGAGAGAAACTCCTGTGTGCTCTCCTGTTTCCTGGTGTTTTCCAATCATTATGGTGCTAGTAAAGCTTGTCCTGTATTGGCCTTCCAGCACCCGTCTTTACATCTTCCAAATTGTATGCATGATTTCATAGTACCGGTGAATGCACCCAGTGTAAAGCTAGAAATCACGGCTAATCTCTGAAAACACCTGTATAAACCCATGTAACGATGATCTACTTTAGCTACTACTGGCTAAAAAAAAATTAAGAAATATGAACAGACAAATATTTGCTTTAAATGAGGTACAAAGCTCTGGCTATCATATTGAATGTATTGAAGAACAATTAGAAGAAAAAGTGTTCAGTGTTTTAATGAACTCTTAACATGTAATCATAGAAGCATGTAAGGAGAGAATATGAATATGCAATTCCAAGGACTTAATTTTGGTCTTGCCTTCATAATTCACAGGCTAAAAAAGAAGCAAAACGTAGATTAAATTTCTAAAAGAAAATTTTCAAAAAGAACTAACAACATTCTTATTTTGAAAACCAGTATGCAACTTAGACACAAACTCTGGAGATGATTCACTCTAAGGCACAAGTATGCAGAACACAAAAGTAGAGAAGAAATATATGCAGAACACTGATCTAGTGAACTATTGTTTTCAAAAATATCAACTACTCTTGATGAGCCTTCTTTTAATACAAGATGTCTGATGCCTTTTAATATAATTACTCTGTTATCTGAATACAACATCCTCCTTTGAAGCTCTAACATCCAAAAATCATTGTACTGAAACTGATTTTCTTTAAAAGTGATTTCCACTTCAGTCTTACCTTACAAATAAAGCTAAAATTCTACATTCAAGAAGCACTCAAAACTGTCACTTTATTTGTCATTGCATCAAATCTTAAGACAGAATTTAAAAACACGGAAATATTCACGTTATGCCTATAAAAGTTTCTTACTATCTTCTCTTCCCCCATCTTTCTTTAAAAATTTTGTTTTTGTTTTTCTTTTAAATTTTGTAAAAAGACCTACAAGCCTGAGAGCAAAATCTTGGCAAGAAAAAGGGTGAGAAAGATCTCTAAATGTGAAGCCAATTTATATTGTTTATATTTTAGGCACAAGATCTGCTCTTCATCAAAATTTAATAAAGGAAAGAAAAGGGTTTTTTATATCAAGACATGCAAACAAAAACATTGTTTCAATTAAAAAGATTAACACAAGTAAGTAAATAGTATGAAAAATTCTTTAACTTATAAATTATAACTATACTGAACGTTTGCATACTTATGTTCACAGTTCAAAGCTATCCAGCTTTTCATGACTCATTCAGGAGAAATAGTAGATTCAAGATTAGAGGGTTCTGGCCCCTCATAAAGGTGTAATACTGGCTTATAGCATGTGAAAAAAGCTCTAGAGTGTAACAGAGTAGCTACTCTTTCATAAGGATCAATGTAAACCTCTTTCCAGAATTAATTTTCTCTTACAACGTTCCTTCTTACTTTCAGCAATGGGTAAATAAGAAGACAGCAAGTAATCTATCCACTTCATTGGAATGGTTCAATTATTCAGGCATTATACAACACTGAGAAGTTAAACCAGTTTAACTTCTTAACGGTTAAACTCGTTTAAACAGTTTAACTTCTTAATAGTTTTAAGCAGAAGTTAAAATAAGTTTTTGCTCGCTGCTTCCATCTGACCTCAAATACATAGATGCAGTATTTCCCATAATTGTTTCACATAGATACTTTGTCTGTTTGACCTGAGAATATATCAGAGTAATCTATTTTGAACACAAACTCCCTGGCATAGCATCAAGAAGTGCTAACTCTCCATGTACCTCGGGAACCTGACAGGAGAGGCAACAAAGTTTATTACAGAGACTACTGGACAGAGCATTCACTACTGCAAAGAAAACAAGTGCTATAAGTAACAATAAGAAGAATCTCTCTAATCTGAGGCACAGATTACGATGCTTTTGCTCTTCTAATCCTTAGAAATCGTAATTTTCTAAATTGCAAGTTCGATGAAGTACTGGCTCAGTGAAACTGCAATTCCAGCCACAAGTCTTGTTCGTAAGAACAAGTCTTCAACTGTTCTTGACAATGTAAACATTTTTGCGAAAATTTTCTAATACTGTGTACATTTTTCCAAAGTGGAGGCAAAAAGTCCTTTTAAATCTTATGGCATAGCGTACTACACCAGATGGAGGAAGGGATGTATACTTAAATAAAACTGATGGGATAGGACAGAAAGAAAATGACATTCCAAAACTTATGGAACGAGACAGAAAGAAAATGACAGTCCAGATGTTTTTTAAGAATACGAAAGATCTGAGATCGTTTTAAAGGTCAGGTGCAGCAGGAAAAGGATTTCACTGTATAAAAAAAAAATAAAAAAAAAAAGTAACAATTCTTGACTTCTGGGAATTACTGAAACAAAAACTAGCTGTTGTCAGATAAAAATGAAATTATTTTCAGAAAGAGATTGAAAATAAAATGAAAAAGTAGTTAACTAAATGCAAATGTACACTCAAATGTCCACTCTACTTCATACCTTTTCATCTAAACAAAGAAATTCCTTGATTTTCTGATGAAGACCGAATCTGACAGTTTATTATCTAAATTACATTGTTTATCCTCTCTGGAATTAGTTAGATAAAATATATAGTCTATATAAAAATGACATTACAGTTAAAATCAGATGCTTTAATAGATACAAAAGAAGAGAAGTAAGTAAGTCTCATAAATGCTCAGTTTAAGATTTTAAGTCTATAGCCATAAGGAAATGTAACTCCTGTTACATTCTGGGTAACCACCACAGAAGTTTCAAATGCTAGGGTCTATTAAACATAGACACATAATCTTTATGGGTTGAATTTCTGGTGGTGGATAATGAAAAATGAAACACATTTTTCATTTGTTCAAGTTTCAGTTAAACAATTGGGCTGGTTATCCTTCAAACAAAGCAAAACAAACAAAAAAGTCCTTGATGTACCTCACTGTATTCAACCTTGTAACAACAACTTTATTACAAAAGCTAGGAAACACTGAAACCACGTTGCAGTAAGTAACAGAGAGAGGCTTACCACATGCATTGAGTGGGGAACTCTGTGATGCAGCTCCAGCAGAAAGGCCACCCTTGGATGCTGCTGAAGCTATGGAAGGCGTAGAAGAGGCTGGAGACGAAGTAGCTGCAGTAGAGGAAGCTGATGATGACGACATCCGCTCTCCAGACTCCATATCTGCAGAAAAGAAGACAAACGTCTATTTTCTACAGCAGGTAATGAAATCACCAAGAGAACCTGTCTCAGGAACAGTAATGGACTTGTCAGTGGTTCTTATCAGGATGTTCTGATGGGACCCATATTATGTCAGTCTCCGTTATGTCAGGCTAACAGTTACCCTGGCAGAGCTGAGAAAGGGAATTGACAAGGCCTTCCCGCAAAAGAGCTCCTAACTACCTGCCAACTCTGATCAGAAACATCCTGTGAAGGCCCTTGGGACACCAACAGGCCTCAAGTGCCCTGACTGGCTTCACCTGGCACCAACACCCTTTGACCAGGAGCTCTATTTCAGCTTAGGACTGGGGCACCACCTGAGCTAGGGTGTCCATGTGTCTGACTTCAGTTTTGTCTCTAGTCCAAATCTCAGACCCCTCAAACCCATACTGTAGCTTCATCATCAGAGCCCTCTCCTGCTCCTGATGAGACTTCTGGATGGCTCCTGACCATTCACCTTCTCTGGGACACTCAGGTACCAGCCCCCGAAGCTGCCCCACACGCCATGCCCTCCTCGGGCAGGGCATCTTCTGCTCAGGGTTCACAGGGGCTCCCGGCTTATCCTCCTTGGCCCTGCTCTTCCTGGTCCCCAGCAAGGGCCCAGCTTTAACAAGGCTACACAGCCTGCCAAAAAGCCACATCTTCTAAAGCTGGGGAAAGACACACCTATCATGGTGGGCTACTGTAAGTACAAAAATCCCTGAAACATGCTGGCACCCTTTTCTGTAAGGCTTTCTTTTCTGTAAGGCACTTTAATTGTTATGAATTACTTAGGTAAAAATTACTGGGCTTATTTCATTGACTTATGTATTTTAAATGGATGCCTAAGCATAGTTGTGGCAGACTGCAATTCAAATGGCAAGAACTGACACTGAAGCCAAGCCAGGATGAGAGTACAAGTAAAGCGGGGCTTTACTCTTTCAGTGGCACTTTATTCTTTCAGGAATGATGAGATAAATCAAAGCTAACTCTAGCTAAGAGTGAAAACCCTGGAGTCTCCTTCAGCTTCAAATGCACCATCCTTTCTCAAACTTACAGCAGCAAGGTGAGGAGGAGACTATATGTTTATATACATTTTTATATATATATACTATATATACAAATTGCATATATACATTTAAATAGAATTCAGTGTCACTTGTAGCAGTCTGTGCTACAAAAAGCAAGTACAGTGCGCACAAGACACTTTTAAAAATTAATTTTAATCAATCTAAAATCAATGAAAAGTAATGTATCAAACAGCTCTTCTGACGGCACACAAATCAGTGACTTTCCAAACACTTATTTAGAAAACAAGTTCAAGACCTATGTATCCTTACACACAGAATTTGTGTATCTATGTTTGTTCTTCTGAAAGAATTTTAAGAGGCAGAAGGAAGTACCTAAAGCAAACAATCACAGAAAAACATGTATTTGGAGGGTACAATGTATCCATTTTCACTAAATGACTAATTCTAAATCAATCTAAAGTTTCATATAGAAAAAAAAAATTATCTATGGAAAGCATCAAGTCGCTGGATTCTGTGAGTGGAGAAAAGTATTAATTTCCCTAACTGGAAATTCTGCTAATGAGAGAAATCCAGTACACTGTCTGGAACTACTTACTTTTTATGTAAACTGTAGTCTCTTCGCAAATAAAAACACTGAAAGAATTTACCGCTTTAATTCTCTGAAGAACTATTTATCACCTAGAACTCTTCCTCATTCAGGAGAAAATTTGCATTCTATCTGCAAACACAGAAATTCAACTAGCTGACACAGTACAAAAACTACCTACTACTTAATTGAACAGCAGAAGTAATGAAAACAATTTACTTCAGAATTACCTACTAATGCAAAACATTACTAAGCATTTAAATCTCTAATTTTAAATTGAGAACTCCTAAATATAAACTTTTCCCCACTTTAATATGTTCTGTCTACAGCTAAAGAAACACTTCATCGATTTTTATTCAGTTGTGATTATAATTCAGGTAAGCTGTCACATCTAATGTCAGTAGAAGTTGGTCACTGAAGAATATCTATAAAGAATATGCACTTTATTCTACTAAATCTTACAATTTCTTATAATGAATTAGTAGATGCACATTTCACTGCTTAAGACTGTATCACTTGCAAATACAAGCATTATTTCATGCTACAAAAGGTGTATTATTTCAGAATGTATTTAGAGATCAATAAAGACAAACTAATATAACAATGTATGCTTTTAAGACTTGATATTACTGATATTATTGGTACATCTATAGATGAATGGATATGACATTACTACAATAATCATTAGTAAAAGGAAGGTATTTTCTTTCAAGCTTCAATGAATTTCAGGACTGCAACTCAGGGTTGAAAACTCTATCTTACCAATGTTTCCCAACAAAACTATTTTAAAACTACTCGATTTCAAAGATTCAGGATTGCTATTTCCTATCTTGAACGTAAGAAAACATTATTAGATATTTCACCCTCTAGTTATTTCATGCATAAACACAGCTTAAAAAATATATAAACAGTCTTTGTTTAATAAATGGCAGGATACTATTGCTGAATCAACAGAAATAAAAAACTCGACTTCCAAGCTTTAACTAATATAATCGTCCGTTCAAATCTCTAATGCAGCACCAAATAACAATGGGGAGCGTAATAAAAGCTCATCCTTGGTGAGGAAGGGAAAGAGAAGGGGGACAGTCTGGAATAGGCAGTTTTCCATTTATCTTTTTTAATGTCATAAACCGAAAAACTGCAATATTAGCATTTCTGATAAATTTTGAAACAGATAGATACTCTCTTCCTAGAGATACTGTTTTGCTTTCAAATCAAGCAAATCTTAATTATGTTTAGTTAGTTTATTACTCTAAACTGCAGCAGATGGCTGACACCAAAGATATAATCCCCGAAACAGTGATCAGTCAGGATCAGCAATAATTAGACTGAAGACCTAATGTCTTTTGTGACTAAAGAGTCCTTACAAATGACAAATTACATGCGCTCTTCGTCAAGTTCAAGTGTGTACGTGAAACATTTGTTTCTTTTCTGTATGTTTAGTCAATCAATTTATTGCTAAAGTTTATTTTTTATACCATCTCGCAGTGATAATAGATACACTAAATAAGTTAAATGGGAAAGATTTTTTTATTTCCTAGGTGTAGTGATTTGCATCAGTCAGTTTCTCTCAATGCTTTGCCCGAAACTTCCGTTACCTTTCTAAATGCTTCGTAACAGGAATTAATTTTCTATTGTGAATGAATACTAATTGTGCGTACAACTGAACCCAGCATAAAGGAAAGCAATCTCTCATGAGAACAAATACAGAAAGGACGCAGAGCTTTTCTTCGGAAAAATTCTGCCTTTTTTTTTTCCAAGAAAAGGTTTTATATTGTATAAAATAGAAAGATGTTTAATAAAAATACAAAATACCAAAACTAGCTAAAGATTTAGAAAAATAGTCACATTCTTTCCACATTTAATAAGCTCAAACTTGTTAAAACTAAATAAATTACCTTCAAAACCTATGTTCAAAATCTTTGCTAAAGTGTAAACTTACATATAAGTTTTTTTCTGGCTTTTAAAAAGGTTAATAAATAATAAATCCTCCTCTTCAACAGATGTGACTGTGGATACAACCACATCCTACCAATACTGGTGGGGATACTCAAGTACTTTATAAACTGGGTCCAGACATAAACTACATTTCACAAAAAAATCTAAACTTACATGCCTCTAACTTTCAGGTTAAGTTTTACATCCTTATGCAGTATATTTATATTTTAACTACTACCTGTAACTCAGTGAAAGCCAGAAGGCAACAAGAGCCCATTAGCATTGGGGCCCCGACTCGCGTGATCTCCAGTGTTGCAAACCTGTCGGAAGGACCGCAGAGCCGCGCGGGGCCCCGCGCCACACCCAGCTGCACGGTCAGTGGCGGGGGCACCACACTGCTCGCGCAGAGCGGCCGTGGTGCCAACAGCCGCTCTAAGGCCGAGGTGGGTGGTCGGAACCCGCAGGACACAGGGCGCCACGGAGACAGCGCCGAGCACCATAGGGGCGTCTCCAGGGCTCCGCAGCTCCGGGAGAGGCGGAAGCACTGCACGGCAGCTGCCCCAAACCCCACACAGGAGTGCGGCAAATGCCCGCGCAGCAGCGCCCACCAAGTTCTGGATCTGCCTCAAAATACTCCTTAAAGTTGTATAATTCTGGGCAAGAAATACAATCTACTCAAATCATACCAGAAAAGAGATGGTATCAGGCATCCACCACTATACAGAGATGCAATAAACAGGCAAACACTTCAATCCAGGAATTTCAACAGGACTTGTGTCTTGTATCTGTATAATTACATTCCCTTTTGTGATATTGTATTACAACCTTCAATCTGTATGTGTTTTGAACAAGCGCCCCTTCATCTGCTGTCCTGCTACCTCCACCACGCTGGGTCAGAACATGAAAGACATCCTCCTCCTCCTCCTCACAAGACGGAATTAGATAAGTGAAGGTAACCTCTGAGGAAGATGAAAGCACTTTCACTTGGGAATGCTCACCCTCCAAAAGCTGACTGAAAAACATTCTGCTGTACAAGCTACCCTGCAGCAGAGCAAGTTTCTAGCAGGGGGGACCACAGCACATGCTCCTAGCCTTGCCATAGGTGAGTTGTGCTGCTCCCCAGCTCAGGAGGCAGCACTCACCTGCTTGGCGCTAATATGCAGGTGACATGGAAACCCTGCAGCAGTAATGCCTTGCCCCAGACAACAAGCACCAGCCAGCGTCCGTATGCCAACACTTTTCGCACCTCCTCAATCATCACCAAGCAGTGAAATCATTCCAAACTGATGGAGAGTCTGGACTCTGTTATAATCTCTGTGGCTGAACTAACAGCACCTACAGACACTTGGATGCAAGGTCTCCCCAGCAACATTTTGTCAACTGCCCAAAGGAGAGTCACATTACAGTGAGACAAATGTTTCACACACCAGATTTTTTTTCCACGTTCTGATTATGAGACCCTGATGCTTGGTTCTTCTCCATCAAATCCCAGAACTGCACCTTGGTCTGCAGAGTCAAGATAGATGGGACTTGATAGTATTTCAGAAGCTTATGAAGGAAATAGGCAAAATTAATCTGCAACTGCCTCTACTAACTTCAAAATCATTAGGCATTAGTCGAAGTTTGTGTTATCAGTACTCAATTCAGCACTTTACATATACAGCAAAAAAATTATTTCTTACAGTAACGCTAAAACAGTTATATCAAGAACCCACACAAAAGTCCTGTGCCAGTACACCAGTACAGGCACCAGTGCAGATTAGGGCTTGACCTGCTGGAAAGCAGCTCCTCGGAGAGGGACCTGGGAGTCCTGGTTGACACTAAGTTAACCA
>JAVCKT010096695.1:0-12689 GCA_032273925.1 Rhynchotus rufescens | reverse complement strand
GCTGGGTTTTTTTTTTTTTTTTTTTTTTTTCTCATAGACACTTTCTTCTCTATTTTTATGAAAACAAAAAATATTATTGGTCCAGGAATTCCTATAGAACAAGAGCTTCATCTGTCATCAGATCTGTAGGTTCTGATAAATAAATAAAATAACAACAGCAAAAAAACCTCAAATGCATATTTTAACTCATTACATGAAAACTGAATAAATTTTTTCATCTATTATATGATCTTAAATTATTTTTTCCAATTTAAAAACAATAATATTGATTTAGTTTTGATTCGCACAGAAAACATTCTTTTTGTAGATCTTTTAAAACAAATACTGTTCTTTTTGCATCTCTTGAATGTATAGCATACACACACAACACTGTATGTATTTATAGGATATCTATTTTTATTCTCAAACATAATGAATACTTTTTCATAATCCAGGCTGTGCTAGAAATTTGTTCTAGCTCCATAATCAGTATAGCTCTCTCTTTAATTTCAACTATGAAGGTTTTGCTATGTATCAATTTGATCTAAAAATTGTGTGTTTTGCATTTAGATTTCTAATAACAATAGTCTCTCTCCTTAATTCTAATTAGATATTTATTTCCTCATGCTTACGAAATCTATTGACATGCAGGATGAATGGACAGGTCACATAGTCCATATATGCACAAAGCAGATACCATAAACACCTACATTCTGAACTTGTAAGGAAAGTAATAAAGATTTTTTTTCTGTATTTTCACCCTAAGAGGGTGCTAAGAGGGTCTTATTAAACCCTAAAATTGTTTGAGTCTACAACTATTTTTATCGGAGACAGTTATCCTGGGATCACTTTATATTCAGTGGGAAGAAGTATGTACTCCTAGAGCACATTCATCTGAACTGTTTCAGCCATCAGCCTTAAAATGAGATAAATCTTACCTTACAAATTCTTGTTTTTCTCCCTAAAGTAGATCTCATGTGCTGGCAGCTATAGTACAAGTGTCTGAACTAAATCTCTGCCTTGTGTTTGCATAGAATTCAGGTTTATTTGTAAATATAGACACAGATTCCACTCCCACATGTGCTCCTATAACTCCATTGTTTTTCTCCATATGCATATGGAGAGATCTGTACATTCACATGTACACACTGAAATCAGTACATAATTTTGAATTCCTAATTTCTTCTGATATTTAAAATGTTCTTACAAGCACTGGCTAGATTCTTATGCAAAGCACTTATTGGAACCTCTGTTTTCTTGTGATATAGCTAATAGAAATTAGGCCTTTTTTAATTTTATGTGATGCCATAGGATTTTTATGTGCCCACAATGTCCTGGCCTAATTCACTCCTTCTAAACCCAGAGAAGGAACTGTCTTGAGAAACAGCTATGCTACTTTCTCTAGTACATTGTGAGCCACAGGGTATGGATTCTCTGGAGTCAGTCCGTTGCCTGTTTAAGCTCCCTTTGTGTAACTAACATGGGGCAAATTGAATTTGACATACTGGAGAATGCTGTCAAGAATCTCTGGTTTATTTTGGGGCATGCATGAAGCCCAGCAAAGGAGAGCTGGAATCAAGTTAATTGCCATTCATATGGAATAGGCTCTTCAGCTTTGTAGATGCAATTATCAATAGAGACATTGTGGTTTATTTACTTTCCTATGGTAGGAAAAAATAAAAGCAAGAAATAAATAACCCTGAGTTCAGTTATTGTGAGGACTGATCTTCAGTTATGTCTCATGGGTACTGATCTGTTGGCAAGGACAAGTAGTATTATCATTGCTCTCCTTTCCCTTAAGCCCACCAGGATTTGGGAAAGTGCAAACATTGGCCAGGGCTTCACAGGAGCTTTGCCAGTACAAGCTGCCCCAGAGATCCAGTGAATGAGCTCATTTTCTAGATATACTGGCTACAAGCTGTCCTGGACAGCTCTGACTTCTTTCTGGGCAACAAAACCAGACTGGAGGAATCAGGATAGTAAATTGCTTAAACAGCAGTTACCAGAATGTTCCTGATGAGCATTCTGCCACTAGGGCCCAACAGCTTGAATAACTCTGACTTCTGCTAGTAGAACCTAGCAAATGATTCATTCACAATATATTTATCTATTTTTTGATAATCAATTGCCAGTAACAGGATTTTAGATTTATTTATTTTTCTTAATTGAGGACCATTGTGTTTCAAAAGTAATAAATAGCTACATGCAATTTAGCATTCTCAAAGTTTTTTTTTTTTCCCCCTTTGGCCAATTGATTACTAATATTTCATGGGTATGAAACATACGTTTAATCAGTCTGGGATAATTAATTTGAAATTCCCTGGGGTTTTTATCTGTTGTTTTATCCTGTTCTAGCAATACATTCTGAAATAATTACACTTACAGGAGAAAAATGTCTAAATGAATTCTGTATAAGTACAAGTAAACAAACAAGTTAATCCTGCTAAAGCATTTTTTATATGTGGTACATTAAAAAACATCTTCCTGCACGTTCAGGAAGATCAAATCCACTGAATTTTATACCACTGTTAGATCTTTCTAGTGTTTGTGATGATGAATTACAAGTATTAAGAAAATTTTTCCATACCTGTGCCACTCTCCAACAAATGCCTGCTTCTTTAGCTTTTCAAGGTTTTTTTTTTTTTTTTTTCAAATATAGTAGTGGAAAAAAATGAAAAGAAGTTAAAGCACTAAGAATATTTCTCCAAGAAGATATACTTTACATTGTTATAAAAGGGGAATGGAAGGGGGAGGAGGGAAATGCTTCTGTTACAAATTAATGTAATTTATGTATTGTTGCTGGTATATTGTATATTATTTGTATATAGTTTTATTAATTACTTGTTGGGACACCTAAGCTTATTATTTATTACTTATTACTTATTACTTATTACTTATTACTTATTACTTATTATTTATTGAATGAGAAGTCTCTAGTAAACACCTGAGTCCATTTCCTTCTGTCCTGTCATTGAGTAAATTTTGTTCTGGTAAGCCAAAGTGGTCTACATCTGGTTTATGTTGATAGATCTACCTATAACAATCATAAAAATTATTTTGGTACTTATTATTGTACTTAGTATGTTTCTCAATAAATTAATTTTTGCTTGTTTGCTTGTAAATTTTAGTGAAGAGACCTGAGGTATATTTCATAGGGGGGACACAATAACTTCAACATTTTCTCACCTTTCTTGTTTTTCAGCTCAACTCCTATACACACAAATTTATAGTCAGACCTCTTTAATATTAGCATTTCAACAGATGCCATCATACTGATGAATAAAGCGGAATTTAGAAAGGTTCTTCTTCTGTCAGAGATCATCCCCAAAATGACTTCACTATAAATAGATATGGTCATTTCATCCACAGATTCAAAAAATCTTCTAAATATGTGGATGACTATATTACCCTCTTCTATACTTGACTGTTTATAGTTATGGTACAAAAATTTCTGTTTTAGCCTGATTCTCTGGAATTAAGAAGAAAAAAAGAGTGGATCAAGTTGTAGTCATACGAGTCTTTTTTCAATCTATATACACAATAGGATTAGATAGGCAGTTGATAGGAAATATTGTAGCTCTGCTTTATGAAGCTTTGGAGGTTTATGCCAGCTGAAGATGAGGTGTAATAACGTGGACAGGTATGTATTATCTTACAAATGTCACAGAAATGTCACAGTTAAGAGTATCAGTGAATACTTAATTACCTGAATTGTTTGAATAAACATACAAGCAGGCATATATTAATGTGCAACATGACTGTAATGATATTAGAGAAAAGATATACATACTCCAGTACTTAGTAAGTATCATAGGTAAAAATGATGCAATACATGCATATTATACATTTCATTTTTGTAGTGTTTTTCATAAGACAATGGAGATTTAGAAGTTTGTAGTAGTAGCATGCTGCAACTCTTTTATTTTCTTTTTCCACTCACTTTCTAAGCCTTCTTTTTTTACCTCGAATCTTTTATATTCAGCTTGTACATTTGCTTCTAATGCTGTTCTAGAGTACAACAATTTATAGAGAATTGAAAAAGCAATTTTCTTGGGATAGCTAGCTATTCTCCCTAATTTTCACTTGCCAAACTCTTTTCTATGAATGTTGACTCAATCAGATAAAATGCAGGCTTTAAAGATGCTTGATTAGCTGCCTGACTTACCTCTAGCTACTCACACTGCATGCAAAGTGTCTACATACACACAGCTGTTCCTTTTTCCAGTGGTAACCACATAGTGGTTATACATTGAGTTAAACTACACGTTAAGTCATATTTTTTTCCCAGAACTGCTCTGAGCAAGGAAGGCATGTTCTAAGGCTATAAATACTTTTCATTTGTGAGCTATTGATTTCTATTTTATTTGCTGAAATAAGAATATATCAAAAGTAAAAACAAATCCAATAAATGGAGATATATTACTTATAATGTGTATCTTCATTTATTTTGTTTTAATTTCACTCTTTATAGCATTTTCATATAACATTACACAACAAGTGGAGGATTTTTTTTACATATTTCTGTGACTCCACACCAAAATACTCTCAAATAAGCAAAACTCCAGATATATATCACCCAATTTATGCAATTGAATTTCTATAGATGTCAGGATTTTGCCACCCTTAGGTACACTGAACAGTCTCTTGTTATGTAACTACTTCTCTTCATCTCAGTGGGATAAGACTCACAAAGTGTTCTATATAAAATATTAGAATCAATGCCATATGATTTCTTTAATAAAGAGTATAAAGAGAAACTTATGATTTAATACTCCTAATGTCCTGATGAATTAGTCTGAATGAATCAGATAATTTAAGGACTTCCTACTGAACCAATATTGAACTATGTAAGTACCATATTGGTCTCAATTGCTATTTGCTTTGAAAATCTTTTAAGCACCACCTTACTGCTTACAAGCATTTTATCACCTATTCAATATATACCTCTTCTATCATTTCTGGTGCATTTGTGACTTGTGAGCAGTAATACTTTATTCTTACTGTTATATTTTTTTAAAAAAAAAGTAAAAAAGAAAGAGCATAGCATGACTGAAAGTATAAGTCAACAGAAAACAACAACAACAACAACAACAAACAACTAGTATAGATACTATAGATAATAATTTAACTTCTGGAAATATTTTTCCTTTGTTTAATGCACTAAAGCTGGTTTTAAACACCCTCACACATGGATTCCTTCCTCACTATAATATTTTTTTTTTTTGTGAAATATCTGGTTGATATAGATATAAATTGATTTGAACATTTTATACTACAATTTTTGAACCAAAGGGAAAAAAAAAAGAAACAAAAAACAAATGTCAGAAGGTTTTGCAAAATGAAAGGATGGAAAAAGGAGTACAAGATGTTATTTTTCACTACTTCTTGCTGAGTGAAATCTCTACCTTCTTCATCTTGTTGTGCAATTCTGTTTTATTTTATTTTATTTTATTTTATTTTATTTTATTTTATTTTATTTTATTTTATTTTATTTTATTTTCAGTAGGAGGTCTCTTGGTAGTGCAGACATTGAACAGAAGATAGGCTGTTCCTGGTAATATTGGTTAGTGCCATGAACCGCTTAGTGGAAACAGTGAAGCCTAATATGTCTAAAACATTTTCCAGCATTTCCAGCATAAGATATTGGTTGGTCTTTTGCTTTTATAGAACTGTTTAAACTTCTGCACTTCCCAGTCAAGATTCAGCTAAACATGATAGTATGAATAATAGTAGATTTCCATTAATATTAACTGTTTCTGTTTTAGAGTTGAGAAAAGTGTATACAAAAATACACCTTAATTTATGCCATTTAAGAATATAATTGACATGTCTAAGTTATGAATCTGTTTTTAGGCTTTCTACCAGAAAACACAGAGTGTGAGAAAAAAAATTTAGATAATATTTTGGGTATTAGATGGACTTACATTTCCAGAAACCATTATCTCCCTCTATTGACTAGTCAAATGATATGATTTTAGAGTTTTCCAGCAAAAGTATCAGGACTGTATGTTTAAATGCACACAGAACATATATTATTATGTAGAGCTTTTTAAGGTTCTATTCCAGTCATTTTATTACACAAAACATATTTCAAGAGATCTATGACAGTCCAAAGAAGAATTTGGTTATTTTTTTGTGAAGCTATTTTAAACTGTGGGAGAAAAAATATGTATGTATGTCTTTTGATGCTAATCTATAAATAGAATAAAATATTTCCTGGATATTAGCTTCAAATATTAATATTAATGGTAATGTCATTTTGTTCCAAAGCTTAGAAATATGTTACAGAAGGACTCTAGTAACGCAAGATTCATAGTTTTGCCTTTCAGTCTGTCTGCCTGCCTACAGTCACAGTACTTCTGTTGTTATGAATTATAATTATTCTCACTGACAGATTAATAATGAATGATGATCTGATACTTGTGTCTGGGAGGTCTTCTGTTAATGGGTTAAATATACTAAGTTATGATTTATTCAACCTCCATTAAAAATAAATAAATAAATTAGAAAAAATATAAAAGACTTGAAAAACAAGAATTTAGAAAATGCTAAACAATTTTATGTTCGTAGTACTTTTCTCTCCCCCAGATAACATGACTTAACAAATACTACTCCAGAAATCATAACTTAGGAGATTATAATATTTTCTGCAGTGAAAGTATAAAATTATGTGGAGTGTTTTGATTTGCTTCATTTAGACCAGGATCTGAATTATCATCAATGTCTTGAGTCTCAAATGCTTGAGAGAGGGTTTTTTTCTTTCTTTTTTTTTTCTTTTTCTTTTTTTTTCTGAGTAATGGAATTGAATTCATGTTTTGAATAGAAAAAAGTTTCAGGCAAGAAGTCTTTCATCTTCAGAACTCACAGGGCATGTGGGAAAGGAAAGGGAGATCCCCACATTTTATGTTTAACCTAGATGACTCAGTAGGCAGTCTTATTAACAAAGAAGTACTAAGTCCCTTGGAATGTAATTCTCGACTAAAGTGGACTGTTTCACTTTCTAGAAGAGCCTGAGGTTCATCTCATCCAAAGGTAAAAAAATCTTACATAAATCAGACGAATTCTGATTCTAAGTGGATGAACTAGAAAGCTGCAATATCAGTTGAAATAAAGTTCTTATTGACGTAGATTTATGACCTCAAATAATTTGAAAAAAAAAAAGTCATGTTTAATTTGATAGAACTACTTCAAACTGGCAACAAAATGCAGAAAATGTCTTTTTTTATTATTATTATTTTGATTTTCCTCACCTAGGGATTAGCGTTGCAATAGCGCACATTTCAGGAGCCTTTTTTTTTTCGGAGGAGAGATTCTAGAGAAGTAATGCAACACACCAGGACAAATGAACAATTGGTGGTAAGGATACTTATCTTATTCAGTAACCCAGCTTATAATTATTAATATTTTATGATTCATGATTTAATAACAGTAGGAATAGGATGATTTAGTAAATTTAGTTTTAGCTTTGTATTTTTGAAATGAACAAGATAAGAACAAGAAATGAACAAGATAAGAAATGAACAAGATAAGAAGAAAAAATCTTTCTCCCACTTCAACATCTCTAAAAACTACTAATTTCTTTCAAAGGAATTATGCAAAGGCTGCTTTTCACTAGGCAATGAATTAGCAATATAGATATGAGTACTCAGAAGTAACTTCATTATCAATAGTCTTCTCTGAAGAGGGCAGCACCACAGATGCCAAATCCTTGCTGAGATCCTATCTCATTCAGCTGCAGTGAAGCAGAAATGATGATTCCTGGAGTAAAGGGTAGGTGATTAGGATCTGTCTAGAAAAAAAATCTTTACTTTTTGATACTTGAAGATAAGTCCATTTAAATGCATTACTATCCTCCTAAATGTATTATTTCTGTTATCAAGTGAAGGCTAGACAAAGCTGAGGCAGATACAAGAGTGGTAAGTTAAAGAGACTTTTTCATGATGCAGCAAAGATGATGAGGGGGCTGGAGCACAGACTTTACGAGGAGTGGCTAATTATTTAGTCTGGAGAAGAGGAGGCTCAGAGGTGACCTTATTGCTTCCTGCAACTACCTGAGGTTTTAGTGAAGCAGACTCCAATTAACTACTGATAGGACAAGAGGAAATGGCCTCAATTTGTGCCAGGGGAGGTTCAGGTTAGACATTAGAAAAAAAATTATACACGGAAAGAGTAGTCAAGCATTGGAAAAGGCTGCCCAGGGAAGTGTTAGAGTTGCCATGTCTGGTAGGATTCAGGAAATGTGTAAACGAGACATTTAGGGAGGTGGTTTAACAGGCATGGTGTTGAAGGGTTTGCAGTTGAACTGAATGTTCTTGAAGGTCTTTTCCAACCATAATGATTATATGATTCTATATTTTGTATTTTCTCTGAATTACAACTTGAGTTGGGGACTAAAATAAGAAATATCAAGGTATTACCAGAGGAGTTGGACTAGAGGATGTCTAGAGGTCCAGCTCCTTCCAACTCCTACCATTCTATGCTTCTGTAATTAGATAAAAAGAAGAGAGATTATATATTTTATTCTTTTTCTTGTAATATATTCAGAATTTGATACATTCTCATCTAGTAGAGTGTTTCCTTGTTTTATATGTCTTTCCTTCTTATACCTTTGCATCCTTTTAACATATTCTGATTATCTTAAAGATGCCATACTTAATCAATTACTTCCCCCCCCACCCCTGCTGCAGCTTACAGAGTAAGACGTTGTGCTTCTATTCCCTGTTAATTGTAAGAGGAAACCCTACATGACTGAATCTTCTTTTGTTGCTGCCAAGGCAACAAACAGAAGACTGGAAGGTGGCAACGTAATTTCACCAGCTCATATAAGACTGTTATATCAAAGAGGAATAAACATACTCGCTTTCTGGCTTGTACATGGTGAATAACTACATTAAATCAATTTCAATTGTCCATCAAAGTCAAACTTACTAAACTCAACATTGCAAGTAAAAGCTCAGCAAAAATCAGTATGATTGATAGCTAATAGTGTAAAGCTCACACATCTACATTTTATAAGACTGACCTTTCCCACCATCTTTGATTTTTCTTTAATGGGCCACCTTCCAAAAGTTATGAAGTAAGAATGAAAAGCTTCTTATGATTATAAAAGCAATAGAAACACTATGTTGTTTTTCTGAGAATGATATAAAACACAAATGAAAATGGAAAGGGAAAATAACTGAAATGCCATCCCTCCACCAGTTTCTTAACCTGTCAGCTACACAAAAAAAGTGCTTATTAAAGTAAGTGGCAAACAGAGAGACAGTTCTGCTAGAGGAAAAACTCATTAAAACATACAGCAAGTCAAAGACATTCTACTTTTATTAGTTTAAAAATACATCCTCAAAGAACATCAATCAAGATGACTCTCTAAGTCATCAGTACTTTGTAGCATCTAGAATGCTGTAAAACTGTATGACTAAGAGCTAACATTCATCAGTTGAATATTTAACAAAAGGCATGCTAAGGGCTAGTAAAATAATAGCATTTAAAAAATATCTTTAAACAAAAAAGAAACACAACCCACAAATATTATTTCCTGGTGTAGAACTATGTGATTTTAGTAAATATTTTTCTCCTTATAGATGATCCTATTATGGATACCTCAGGAAAGATCTCCTTTGGCTGTACCTTTCCATTAGGAAGAAGGAGAAAAGAGGTGGGAAAAATACACCTGCAGGAGATCATAAAAGTGAAAATTTTGCATATTAATAAAGAGATTCAAGTTTGGAACTGACAAAGGTATAGCTACACATATTTTCTTTGGCTGTGAAGCCAGGTACAGCAGCTTCTGACCCAGGTCATTTAGTTCTGCTTCTCCTGTACTGCTGAACACTCTTTCGGTTAAGATATTGTAACTTAACGGATTGTATTGTATCATGATCACAGAAATGTCCTTGTTTTTAGAAATCCTAACTTTCTCCCAGTCTTCACTCTCTGCATGGAGTATATGAGCATAATTGCTAGCTGGAATCCCTGACTTCTTGACTTTTATGTACTACAGGAAAAAAAAAAAAAAAGTGAGCTTGAGTCTTCACAAAACAGGAATAGAAAAGAAAAGACACTATGAACACAGTTCAATCAAAAATAATTTATATCACCTATTTTAATTTGGAAACCTTGTGATATTAAAAATACATCTAATTAAATCACTTCAGGTACAAAAACAACTATAAAAATAGTATTCAGAAAAGAAACTAGATCACTGCAGTAGCATAGCATAGAGGAAATGATTTAAAACATGTTTTCTGAGCTATTTTAAATTCACGAGGAATTTTTGCATATAGTGATCTTGTAGATGTTCTTCTATTTACAGTAAGGATATCAGCACTCTGAAAGAGCATTTACAACCTTTTTACTCAATGTTTTCATTTGTACACAAAACGAATAAATAAAACAAAAATAAAGAATAGTGATGGTCAAGTTGTTTAAAAAGTGTGATGTCCTAGATTAGAAATATATAAACTATCTCACATTTCTTGGATGGTGTTAGAAATCTTGTACATAAAAGTTATATAATACTATTTAAAATGCATTTGTCCTTTCTGTTATTATTTTGATTATATATATATATATATAAAGTTTAAAAAAAAGTTATAAAAGCAGTTTTGCACATAAAAGACAACTCTTCCATCAGCACTTTTGTGAATCTGTCTTCTCCTTTCTCTTTCTTTCTCGAGATGAAACGACTTTTCCAAAGAGATCATGAATATATCCCCTGAGGCAAAAGAAAACATGTCATCTGATCTGGGTTAAGTGCTGCACCATGGACCAAAGAAAAATAATAGCTGATACTCCAAGATTTTATGTAAGTAATTCAGCAGCCACCAGTGAATCAATATATAATCGAGAAATTCTGAATAAGGAATAAGAATCAAATGCTCAGAACTAATTTACAAATAGAAGAAAAGGACTGCATTTGCCAAGTGTATTATATACTGTGAACATTTTGTCCAGTTCCTGCCACCAGTGACTCTCAATTGCTGTTTTTAAAATGTTTTAAGAAGTGTGTAATATGCCTACCAGTGCAAGTCTACATGCAAAACTGCCTCTTAGCTAAAATAAAGCTTTTAAATTTCAAATGTGGCAACTGTGCATCTTCTCTCGAGGAAGGAAAAGGAACATTTAAATAGCAAATGCACATATGATGAATAATGCTACATTTTAGCAGATGATCTGAATACCAAATATCACAGAATATCAAATAATAATTTATTATTCAACTGCTGAAAATAATTTATCTTATTTTTATTATTATTATTTCACAGTACCCTGCTAGCTGCTTCATAGGAACTATGTCAAGAGACTTGGTCCTGCTCTTGGATACTTAAGCTTCACAAATTAGGGCATCAATTTTTCATTGCTATATAGAACCTGTTATAGTCCTAGGTGGTTCTTTCCTATATGTTCCTGAAGAGATACTTAGGAAAGATCATATTTTTCTGAGCCATAACATACCCTCCACTTTTTTTTTTTTTTTATGTTCCACAAAAGGATTTAATCTGTTACTAATGTCTATCTTTAGCAATGTACTTTTTTTTTTTTTTTACTGTGTTGGCTGTTATGGGTTTGGTGAAATCAAAGTGTTCCTCAGCCAACCCTACACAGTCAGAACAGGTGGGAAGTAGTCACTTTGTAGAGCCTACCATGCGCATGCTGAGGAATCAGTGGCAAATATATCAAGAAGAGAATAAACTGCATGTATAACTCCCCGATTCCCTTTCCTGACACTTATTTCTGGCTCTCAGGATGGGCTATCTGTCCCTAAATAATAATAGGTGAGACAGTAACATGCACAGCCATGGAACTGTAGACATGCTAGTGACTTATGGAAACATCTAGTCATTTCAGATATAAATGCAAGTGGAAAAAATTTTGAGGTGAGGACTAGAGAGCACTGAGGAGTGACCTCAATAAGGCAACCAAAGTTCTCTCTGCAAACAAGACTGCTAAGGCCTGGGAACATAGTGGGGGGGGAAGGAAAAAAAAAATGTATACAGAGGCAAATAGAAGCAAGGAACAAAAGAGAAAGGAGAAAACAATTTTCAGCACAAGGGAAAGAAGTCATTGACAAAAGGAAATAAAAAGTTGTTTCTTCCAAGACTTCCAAGAAAGTGAAATGGGAGTTTTCTATATCGTCTTCTATTCATCATTGTATATTATTTCTCTTACTTGGCATTTATGAACTTCGATTTCTGGTTTAGGATTTTTTTCTTATAGATTTCTATAGGTATAGCTTCGCAGAAAAATTCATATTGTTTAGCTCCTATAATTAGTGCAGATTTATATTTATAGTGCAGATTTGTAGTTACAGACAAGTCTTACCATCTAAAGTATTTAGATACCTGCTTCATTCATTTTGATAACACTTCGGCATCTAAGGATTGCAGATTATGTTTCTAGAAAAATACTGTTTTAAGTATAGTTTTGCTAGAATAAATGCCACCATACAAGGGATTTTATTGTTTTAGTTGAAATGGTTAAAAAAAATGCAGTAACTAAGATAGTATAGAGATAAAATCTTGAAAGTGCAGACCTAACCCTTGCTTGCCTGTAAGAAGTTGAGAGAAGATTACGTCTCCCTTGAGAGCACTGTGTAAATTTACAGCAATAGATAAATGATGCAATTGGAAAAGTGCTTTTTTTTTTTTTTTTTTTTTTTTATATATAGCCCAGAGAGTAAGGGAAGAATGGCAGAACGGCTGAACGGC
>JAVCKT010096694.1:0-12690 GCA_032273925.1 Rhynchotus rufescens | reverse complement strand
GATGTGCATGTTTTATGGAGATTTATTACGTTTCCCAAATTCCATTGCCTTTTAATATTCTGATTAAAAAAACCTACAGGAAAAGGATGGTTGGAAAGCTGCTGCATCCAAGAGAACATAACTAATCCCAAATCCTGTGCAGCCAAGTCGCAAGCGGTTAACGCTGCCATTAGGGAGTTTCCTCCAGCCAAACAGGGGGAGGTGGACAGGGAATGCAGCTGATACTGGCGAGTGCCCTTATGCTAAGGAAGTGGAATACGTGGAGCATTAATACAGGTTAGAAAAGCTAGTGAGGAAGAAAGGAATTTTATTCCCACCTTTCAGGTGTTTATGCCAATTGACTGCACCGGGTAATAGAAAAGCAAAACCAAAAAGATCTCTGACTCTTCCCCAGTCTCTTTGTTTTGGAGCAAAAGAGAAGTGGTCTTTTTACCTAAAGTTTTCAGTCCCTGGATGAACTGATAATTCTTCACTATTCCTTCTATCCATTCCTTCCAATCTCATTATCAGAATTGTTTGACAAATCAAGATAATTGTTGTAGCAAGCAGTGTCTTTGGCAACAAAATCCAAGCTACACTAACAGCAATTTAGTTTCAGGGAAAATTTATATGGTATTTCCTGAAATAGCAGGTTGTTAAACTCACAGGCTATGTGCGCTTGCAGAGTAACATGACCTTCTGTTTTTGACAAGCCCCTGAATTTAGCTTTATGGGATTTTATATTCCACAGTCATGCTGGGAGATTAGCAGTCCCTTTTCCAAAGAAGAATCTCAGTGCTAGATTGTGAATGGTGTTTGCAGTGCTCCTCTGAAGAAAGGTAGAACTTTTATTTTCTCTATGTAGTCAATATTAAATCTTCTCATTGGGTGTTTTTACCTTAGAGTGAAAAGTATGGTCAATCAAAAGGCCTTTGCCTTTGGTTTGGGAGGGTTTTTTTTTAAAAAAAAAAAAAAGCATTCATGCATTAACTTTGTATCATTTGTAAAAGATTCACTTCTTTTAAAACCTACATATGACAATTTTTTGGAAAGATACAGTTTTATCTATGTTGTTGCAGGTCTCGCAAAGCAAGTCAGGAAATGGGCTGTAAGCTGAGCACTCATTAAATGATCCTCTGTTTGCATCGTGTAGAAAGGCACGATACAGTATTTTAAATGATGTCATCCAGTGGGGAGCTGTAGCAGCTTGTGATATATGCATGCTGTGTAGTGTGCAGGCCACAGAACACACCTAGAAAGGCAGCTGTTAGAGTCATCCAGCCTTTTAATTAAAAGAGCCTATTAATTAAAACCAACATGAAGATGAAGTAGTTAGCACTTTGGAGTGTCACGTAATGGCAATCATACACTAGGGAGCTATGCTAATGTGCTGTTTTACATTTTCAGTAGGGTAAAAAGAAGCTCTCTGAAACTAGTTTATACCTTGGCATCAGGATGGGACAGTGTGGTATTTCAGTAGTGTTCAGTTGTAGGGTTAAATGTAACAGGCCCTTGTTTCTGCTGTTCCAATTGACATACGTCTCTGACTGCCATGGGTATTACCATGCCACGTACATGAGTGAGCATGAGATGTTTCACTTTTATGAAATGCAGTAGGCATCTGGAGGTTTAGTTGTTCCTTCTGACTTTTGTGTCCACAGGAAAACTTCTAAGAAACTCAAGTTTAGCGTGATTGAGGAACTGACTTTGTTGTTCTGTCCCTATTTGCAAATGACTATTCTGTAAATAACCAAACAAATCTTGGAAAATTTAACTGACACTTTGTAGGCAGCCCATGGTCTGTGAGATGTGGGGTGCTGGGACACTGTTGGTGTCCAGCTGCTGCTTCCCACTTAGTTGTAGAGGCAGGAGGGGCGCCCGGGGTTCCCTGGGGAAAAATACCCTGCAGTTCAGGTTCACTTTCTGTTTTGCCTATTGCTGTGCTTTGCTGATGACTGAGGGGGAGTAACTGGCTTGTGACTAAGAGGAGGAAGGGAGTGGAGGAAGAGGCCTCCTCTTCCTAATCTCTTATGTTTCTCCTGTAAATCAGGCCCATGATTGCTCTAGTTTCACATGTTCTGTCTAGTAAATAATGTTTTGATCCCCACATTTGCTGTCAGTCACACAGAGGGACCGTAAAACATGAGTGTCTTCTAGCAAGTCTCTTGAACTAGTAAAGGCATTTGAGCCAGTTACAGAAGAAATGAGCAGTGGCAGCTGAGCCCATGCTGATTTTCTTTTTCCAACAGAGAAGTCTGTGGAGGTCAGGATGCTGCCTAAGTTTTCCCTTTAGTACCAGTATCAAGTACTTAGAGCCTGGTAGCAGCTGAATCTGATGTTTAGGGGAACTTGTACTGAGTGGAGTAGTCATGCTGACATAGTGAGAATACAAACCAGTTATCTCTTCGTGGTACAAGAAAGGAGCAGAAAAGAGTGGAGAATTGTAAATTATGTCCCCATACAGTAGTTTTAATGTAAACTTTGCTAGATCACAAGCTTTTAACCCATTTCTGTCAGGTAACCTCTTCCTTTCTCTTCCATACTTCAGTTTGGCAGAATCTGTTTGATTATATTCCTTCTGCCTCTAATCTGTATTTAGATCTCGTCAGTGAATCTTTGCTGCTCAGTTTGCTTCGAATAAATGATGTGAATTCCTACACCACCGAGCCAAGATAAGTTTTGACAAGCTGCAGAAATTGGGTGAGTGGAGATTTGTTAGCTGTCTAAAAATGTCTTAACTGTGTTTCAGAGTCAGCCTTAAAAATGGTACATATAATTATTGTATAGCATTTTGCTATTAGGAAAAAAATAGAGATTTCATCTAGTCTATTTTATGTCAAGCTTTCATGTCTTCGCATAGCACTGTTTAGCACATCTCATTAAATTTTAATTCCTTAATAAAAATTATTTTGCCTTCTGTGAAGGTGAATTTTCTTTCCATTCTGTTTTGATAAAGCTTAAACAGATCTCAGTGCAATGGACTTTTAAAGCTGAAATCAGGTTATATGGCTCTCACTTCTTCTACAAGAGAAGGATAGAACTCTTTATTTAATTACTTCAGCTGAAAGCTAGCTAGTTGTCTGTAATCATAATCATGGAACTCGTGGCTTGGAGAGAATGACATATCTTGGTTCAGCAATAAATCTTTGTTTTATTTCAGTTAGAATTTGTTTCTTATTGTAAGAAGTTACAAGATGGTTTAGTATGTTCAATGATATGTGCTTCTCATCAGGTTTCTCTGTACATTTTTAAAAAGTAAGCAAAATGCCTAACTTCTATTTGGTTTCTGAACATACATTGGGATCATTTTTTGTCTCTGGCAAACTGCTGAGTACCTGATGCATTGGTGATTCAAACCACATATTTTCATGCTTAGCTTTTCCTAAGTGTGTATGAGTTAGCACCAGCTTCTGACCACTTTAGGCTCCTAGTTAAGAAGAGTATTATATTGCTCAAAATCTTGTTTCCTTTATCCTTGCACATGCTGCCGTTTGCATGTTCTGGTTTCATGGGTCCGGAGGGGGCTGACTAGCAGTTAGTCGAGTGTAGAGTGTCACTGTGTTTTGCTTTTTCCTGGCAGCACGTCTGAGACAGCTGCAGAAAAGCAAGTTCTGTACACCAATGAACTAGCTTCCCAAAACATTTGCATTGACAAATACCTTGGATTTTTAAATTTTAAATTTTCTAGTTCATTTTGAAAAGTGAAATGTTACAGATTTAAAAAAAAAAATGTGATAGCAGACTTACAAAAGAGGATCTTCACCTCAGATCTCAGCAAAGAAGCAAAGATAAAATGACAAAGAATTCTATTTATTTTACAAAGTTTGCCTTTATTTTCAAAAAGCTCAACTTTTCTCCTCATTCCCCAGAATTTCCTGTTCTTCATAAATAACCCTCCATGAATAATAGTTGCTGTATTTATTCCAAAAGATGTCTGTATTTAATACAAACATTAGTCTGGAAGTCTTTTGTTCTGACCTAAGATAAAAGTCTTAGTGTATGACAATGGGAAATAAATCCTTGTTATGAGACTATTCTTAGATTAAATTAATGCATTAGCCATTTTTTTCAGGTTTCTGATTGCTTTTGTACTGAAATGTTCAAGCTGAAGCGCTGCTGGATGTGGAAGCAGGTGCAAAGGTATTACATTAAGATGGGTCTCTCTGGGACATAGGTGGTTATGTGAACATGTCTTGTGTTTGAGCAAAGCCAGGGGTTTTGGTTTTGGATTTTTTTGGTAAAACTCTTAATCGAGCATGCCAGATCTGACTGCTGTGCTTGCACTGGTACCTGGCTTCTAGTAGCTGCAAGTAGAGCAAATGAGTATTGTAGCCTTGAAAGTAAGAGCAGTTTTTAGGGATACAAATAGAAATTAGGTGTCCAGCTGCTGCTGACTGTACGCTTTGCATTGTTTGGGGCTCTGCTGCCCTTGCTGTTTGATTGTTATTATGTTTTTGTTTGTTTCGAGGGGGGGGATTGGTTAGGTTTCATATTATATTTCATATTGTTTAGGACTAGAAAATAATTATTAGGACTATTTCATCCATCCCCTGCAATCTCGGGTCCATGATTTCTAGCTTATTTTTCAGCTGACTGCTTTTTATCTCAGATTAGGAAGTGAAAGTTTTCTTGCACAGGCAGAGCAGGTTCCAGCCATGACCTTTTAAAAATGGCAGAAAATTTGCTATTTCATCTGAGGAGCAGAGCTGCAAGTAAGCTATGTCATACTGGATCTCTCCTCACTTATATTAATTGCATGGAGCTCAAAGCTTGGTTTGGTATGAGCTGATTATAAAAACAGGACTTGGAGTCAATTTACTGAAAGTATTCTCCCAAATTAGGTCAGGATCAACAGTCCACTGTTACAGCATCAGGGCTGAGAGAATAAGAGAACATAAAAAATGAGTAGACTTTTTGTTTGAATAGGTTGTTCTATCAGTGTAGTTGTTCAAGTGTGATAACCTGAAAGAAGAAGGGTTATTCTAACTTTATTTCACAGATAAATAGCCTAAATTCTGATCAGCTGGAACTGATGACTGCTGGCATTTAAGAGTCATTGGCATTTAGAACTCATCAAAAATGTTTAGAGAGGGTAATCCCTTCCTATAGGGATATACCCACGTGCTGTCACAGTACATTGCAGAGGCCGAGTTCGCTCTGACAGTATGTGAAAGCTTTAAAATGTCCTATAAAGTCATCAGCTGGAATGTTTGTTAGACACTCGTTCTGGATGGTTTTGTAGAACAGCAGTCATTCTAGATCCGGCTGTCTGAACACAGCAAACGTTGTTATTTCCCTGCAGTACTTGTATCTAAAACCACATCTTGGGAAGGAAAACACAATTTTTGTCAAAATGTTCACTTTTGTGATAAAGATGACAAATGAAAATGAAACATCTGACTCTATTGTTACTGATCTCAAAGCTAAATTAGATTATTAGATGAGCCTTAAAAAAAAAAAAAAAAAAAAAACTTTGTTTGGTTGCGTATAAACAGGAGGGATGAACTAAGCTGACAGTTTGCTCCTGTTGAATGGAATGTGTGCTCTTTTCATGTCCCTTCTGCAAGGCCTGGCACTCATCTCATCAGCACATGACCAACAAGCCAATTGCAGTCTCCTAATGCAGCAGAAAATGTTTGTTTTTTGATTCATTTTTGTGCCATTACAGTTGATTTGGCTTGTGATGTAGTCAACTGCCGGAGCCAACTCCAGAGCTGCAGGAAGAGCGTGTGGCTGGAAGAGGGGAGGAATTAGACAGGAGTATGAAAGGACTGGAGAAAGAAGACAGGCTGTTTTGCAGTTTTTAATATGTAACAGATAACTTCCAGATGTTTACAAATTTTTTTCTCCTTTTTATTATATACTGCTCCATCAGTATACAGTACAAGTAGAAAGAACTGTATGGAATTATTGCTGTTCCCCTGGCATCTTCCTTGCTTCCTTCCCTCAACCCCAATAGTACAGAGAGGAAGTTCAGGAACTACTTTGGTGCTCTAAAACTTGTCCTTGATTCAGAAGAGAGTAACTTGATTTGCATAGTTAGAAACAGATTGAAATCCTGAACTTAGTAACATAACAACCAACATTTGAAAAACTAACGTTGTGGTTTTAAAAGAAGGTGGACTGATACACAACAGTTAATACTAAGTCAATTCAGCATTACAGGGATTAACTGTGAGGCTGAAATTGCAGGTTATGGAAGAAGCCAACAAAGTCCCTGGAATCTCAAAGGCCGGGCAGCTGAGATAGGCACAGGTCACATCCAGAGGAACCAGCACCAAGTGCCAGCTGAGGAGCTTCGCTGGCCTTCAGGGGCATGTTGTGCATCTGTCCCGTTGGCTGCGAGTTTTAATAACCCAGTGAAGCAGCCCTGGCTTCTGTGTGAGGCAGTTGGGATCTTTCATTCATCCTGCGTAGTGTTTGTGAGCATCAGCCAGGCGGGGAACAAGAGAGCTCTGTGTGCCCGGGCTGCCGAGTGCCCTGCGCTCTGCAGCCTGGTCAGCCCGCAGCCTCAGTTAACTGGCAAGGGCTAAGTACAGTCCTGATTGTTGGGTGAGTCCTTGTCAGTGATCTCATCTATATGGTGAGAAGGAAGGGGATCACATATATTGAAAATTATGCAAGGCTTATTCATTCCTGATATCTAGTAATAGCAATAAAGCTGGAGAGAACGAGAGAAAATAGATGGTTGAAAACTTTATTGTTTTTTTGAAGGAATTCACTGTTTTTCTTATAGCTTACCCTTTTCTTCTTACAAGAAGATCCTATTGAATAGCTCAGGTAGAATTTGCTTTCACCTTTTAGTGAAAGCAAAAAAGGAACAAATCTAGAGTCACATTAAATATATAGAGAAATGCACAAAAAACTCTGCTGCAGTTCATGTCATTTATGGCCAATCAGCTTTTTAAGTACACTCATTAATAATTTGTCACAGCCACAAATTAACATTATAATCAATTCAAAACATTCTTTTTTTGCCATATGTTTATAATCTTTCCCCATCCATACTTGGGATTCAAGAAAGATTAGTTAAGTTGTAATGAATAACATAAAATCCATGACTAACCTACTCAGGAGAAGTTCTGTTTGTTCAATTCCACGCAGAAAAGCCAAATAACAGAAAGCCCCTCGTTGGACACTCAAACAAGAATCTTTTATTGACTGGGATGTGCCCTTCAGAATAAACATTATATGTTTTATGATGCTCTTTGGTAATGGACAGGGTTTTTTCTTAATTGCAGTCTGAAGTGAAACAGCTGAAAGCTTTTGCATTGATAAAGTACCTTTGGGCACAGAATTGATAATGTACCTTTAGAAAACATAGAGCTAATTCATATTGAAATAACATTACAGTCTCAGAAAAGGAAAAATCTGTTTCTGTTTTGTAACATTACATAATTGGTTGTGTGTTCTTAAGTAATTAGGCTCTGTGCTTGGTAGTTATCAACTGTTATTAATTTTAAGTATTAAAATTTGAGGTTTAAGCCAATGCCTTATTAAAATATTTAACAATTTTTTCAAAGCTCATGGCTTCCAATTGGAAATTTAAAAAGTTGTGATAAGTGAAGGTCAACAGAGACATTGTCAGCAGTCTGTGTGTGTTGTGAGGTAGTTATTTTAAAAATGCAGTAGTCACCAGAGCTGTCAAAATGTTCTAGAAGTTGTTAAAACCCTTATTTTAGTTTTACTTCTCAATAATGGGCATCTTTGTTGATGTGGATATTTAGAATCTAATCCATGATTTTACTGAATGATAGGCAACATTAGGTATCTCAAGACCCTCTTATATAGGAGGCCTATTGTTTGATGTGCCATTCCATGCACTGGATAATTTGGGATGGGATGGTAATGATCTGTCAGTACAGAAACTTGAATGGTCTCTCCACTCCTACCTGAAGTCAGTGGTCAGTTTGTCTTTTGCAGGGTTGAGTTCATTCTGCCACTGGAGAATTCCTCCTTTCTCTGAATTCACTAAGAACGGATTTTGGCCAGACTTCATCAGACAAGAGTGACTCTGCAGGACTGTAGACCTTGAAGAGGTAGGGAGGTGAGTTAGCTGCCCCAAGGCCGAGGGGAAGCTGTCAGTTAGTGTAGTAAAGCTCTACTGACCTCCCTTGTAATGTAGCTATCCAAAAAGATAATATTTTGTAGACACTAGTAATCTGATTCCTCTTATGAGTCCTGAAAGATGGAGGCGGGGGGAAGTAATACGCTTTAAAAAATTTTAAAGAAACATATTGGATGGTGAGGGGAGAAAACAAGCCCAAAGACTTTCCTTTGGAGAGCACCAATATTTTCTGTTTGGGGTAAAGGTTATACAGCTGTTTTTATCCCTGGTTAACATATTTAGTTACAGGAATTGTTCTACTTAATCGAGCAAACACAGGAGAATATTTATGTAACTGAAGATCTGCAACCGCCAATCAAATTAATTGGGAAAGGAATAATTAGGCAAATGGTAGTGTCCAAATGGTCCCAGTAGAAAAATGTATGACAATCCCAACAGAATCTCATTAATGTTACTTGTGATGAACTGTGCGAATGTGGAAGGATCTCAGTGGGATGTCGTTTGGATGTGAAGCAGAAACAATATCAAGGTTTTAAGCTGTCTCATCTCATTATTGTCACATAGTCAAAGCTGCAACTCTGCTATCTGATTAAAAACCTTTCTTGATTGAATGAGCCCTTCTGAAATACCTGCAAACCTTTGTGCCTTTGTACCTTTAGTGCTTGTTATAGAATTGTTGCTTTGTGTACCAGAAACGGGTTCTCTTACACCTAGCAGATGCTATTTGTCTCATTTTTATGTTTGGTCAAGCTTATTTCATATGCATTTGCTTGAAGTAGAGAGCTTACAATTTCAAAGAACAGAAGCATAAGTAAGCATATTATCTATGCTTTCCACTGTAACCTTATCAGGTAGTGAAGTAAGGCAAGAAGAACATCTTTTCCAGTTCAGGTATTGTGGCCTGGGCTACAAATCTATTTTCATAGGAAAAGAGTAAGTTAGCTAACATTTTAAGCTACATCATGAAGAGATGTATTTGCACACCTGTAGGAAATCATGTTTTTTGGTTCTGTTAGGGAAAAACATATTAGGAGAGGATTTATCTGAGTTTAATAACATCACTCTTTCCACCTTTACCAGCATCCATTTTGCTGACTGTTTTGAGACCAGGACCTGATTGGTTTGGACTGCTGCAGCAAAGAGGTCAATTAACATGGGATTTATCATATGTATAGTAGTTGTCATAGGCAGTATTCCCCTTGGTTCCTGCTCTGTGGTAGCAAGGTCTCTCATTTGGTCAGATAACTTACCCCAGATAAGGAAAATACCTTAGAAAAAGTTAAGTGTTGGTAGGTCAGGTTTTCTGTGTTTGCCAAGTCAAACATAGCTTGGATGCTCTAACTGGGAAGCTGTGGCTCTATTAAAAGTTATTGTATTTCATTTATCTGGATAATTATGTGCTGTAACATTACAGTTTGCATTTTCACAGCTTTTGAGGTATATTTGAGTGGTATATATGACTCACTAAATACTACACACAATGAGAATATCAAAACTAAACCATAAAAATAGAGCACCTCACAGATAATGATTCAGAGCTTCAAACCTTAGGAGGAAAAAAAAATCAGTGTTTTCTCACTTCAGAGCAAGTAACCGAGGCCTGGAGAGGTTAAGGGAGCTGCTGTGAAGAATGTCTGTAACATCACTCCTGAAATAAATTGTCCCATAGACTATTCTAATAGAATAACAGCTTTCATTGCTGTAGCAGTGAGCTACAGTGCCTTCCTGATTTGAAATGCTAACAGGATTTGGGGATTGTTTTTTTAAATCAAAATAAGCTAACAGCTGAGTATTACATGATGTAGTGAATTCACTTTATTTTTATTGAAGAGTAAATTAGTCCCTGTCATGAAGGTCTAGACTGAGCGCCCTGGAAACCAAGAGCCTTTCTTTATCACAGAGAAAGTTTATAATAAAGTTGTGTACGTGTTGTATTTATCAACTTGACTTTCCATGTTACCTTTAGCAGATGATGTTTTGAATTAACTTAGCTTTCTGTTACAGTGAGTAAGTTCCAATTAGGCAGACCACCTTTATATGTGTTTTTATGTGAGTGTAAAATATTCACCAGTTTTGGATTCCCGGGGCCACACGGGGCTCCATGGCTTGCTTAGCTGATGAAAGGAGACAAACATTTAAATAAGATTCTGGGATTTTTTTTTTTCCAGTTGTGTGTCAGTTGCTAAAACTCCTCCTTCCACCCCTCTTGAGTCTGTGTCCTTCCTTGTCTTTCTCGCAACAAATCAGAATCGCAACATGAACCCTGTGTTGTTGAACCATTTCTACTGTGAGGCACTGACTGTGATTTTTCCACAAACTCGCAGAAAGGAAGGAAGTGACAGGATAATGCTAGGCAGGGAAAAGAAACAAAAGTGAGAAGATGATTGTGGTTTGGGTTACTTCAGCGAGTGACTCCGGCAGCGCAGGAGGAGGGTGAGGAGGTGCTGGTCAGCAGCACCAGAGCTTGTTTCCAGGACTGCCAGCCATTCCCAAACGCAGTCATGTTGATGTATAGATAGGGACACTGAGCTGAGCATTAGCGGCTGTGTAACTCTTGGCTCGTTTTAACTTTTTTTAGGTAAAGCTGTGGGTGTTGGCTTGAGTCCCAAACCTTAATATTTGAACTGAAGGGTATCAGCAGGCCCTGCAGTTCTTAATCCCTTGTGCCCTTCACCCTCCTCCTTGGAGGCTCCTGCCCCTTCCATCGCGGAGCTTCGCGGAGCTCATGGTGTCAGCGGTCCAGCTCAGATGTGCTGGGGAACTGCTGCACTAAAGGGAATCTGCTCAGAAAGCAGTCTTCATTACGTCACCAAATGAAATCTCAGTAGCATGGTTTTTATCAAGTTCGGGGCTGCAGTGCTGTATCCTGTCTTCTCAGTCCTCTTTTTAAAGCACAGACAACTCATTTACAATTTACTCGTATCATATTAGTAATAGAGAGTGGAATGACTGGGCACGGGCCAGGCACTGCTGGGTGGCTGTTCTGCCCCGCGCTCCAAACGGGAGGGCGCCGGGGAGCTGTAAGGGAGCCAGCCTGGAAGCCCGGGCTTCTACGGTGGTTTTCATTAAGTTAGAATTCAAAAATAGCTGGAAGCCAAACCCATTCCTAGTTCTGATTGGAATCCCATCTTTCTCTAGGGATTGCTGTTGTTTACTAGCTGTATGTTAAAGTTGTATTCTAGCATGTGACTTTTTCCTTGCAGTGGAAAAGGCTTGAGGATGGCAGCGAGCACAGGGAGACCTGCTCGATGCCAATGCTGCCCTCCGCTTCCTAGAGCTCTCCTGTGTTGGGCAGGCAGCAGTGAGTATCGAGCAGACCTAAAATTAGAGATGTCCTAGTAACGGTGGGTGTTCCAGACCCTCTCCTTTTCCAGCCTAGCTAATGGAAACTATTACATGTTTAAGCCATGTTTAGGACATGTTACATTTTGATGTGTGCAACATTTAGTTTATATTGTTTTTTGTCAGTTTTGTTTATAAAATCAAAGCACAAGAGTTGGTTGAAGATGAATAAGATTAGAGCTCAAATGCGGTTGCTCCAGACGCTTATTTGTGAGGGTCTCTTCTGTAATTCTAACAAACATCTCTTAAAGATTTTGCTGTGCTACATATTCGTAATAAACTATTATGAATGTAATTGAATGAATGAAATGAATAATGAAAAAGATAAACTAACAAACTTTATTATATTTGAAGAGGCTGATTCATGCAAGGCCCTTGGTTTAAAGAAGTTCTTCACAGGAATGGTACCTTTTCCTGTACTAGGTAGTAAGATTGGCTCAGCAGGTTTACTGAACCCCTGAGCAGTTGAATGCAGATTCCTAACCCTCCTTTCCTGTTACACCACTTGACATTAAGGCTGTTGTCTTTGTCAGTGTTTATATTTCCTGAATAGGAAAGCAGTAATATTCCATGATGAAAAATATGCTGCAGTAGACACTGAGGGATTAGAAATCAATGTAGATATTGATTTATTCTAAAAAGAGAGGGGAGAAATAAAATAAAAAAAATAAAAAATAAAAAAATAAAAAAAAAACAACCACTATGGCAATAAAAAGAACCCAGTAACTGGCAGTGGGCAGTGTTCATATCACCAGTTTAAAAAATATATATCTGTATATTGGTTTTCCTCATTGAAAAATGTTTGGGGGGAGGGGGGAAATAATCTCAGATGGGACCTAAAACTGAATGTTTATAATCACTTCAATATACCTTTCTGTGTTCATGTGTAATTAGGTGGTAGTATTTTCAGTTGGAATATTAAAACTATCCCTATATGCTTTCTTATCAGTTAGAGATGTATGCCACCCTAGTTTTTCAAAAGGAGTGAACAGGCTAAATTAATTCATAGTTGATGCTAATGTTGTATTCACATACAGTTTTCGGGAGGAAACTGTTTTGTGTGTGTTTGTAGAATTTAATACTTGAAGAACTTTAATGCAAGCTGCAGAAAAACAGCATTTATTTGTTCAAAAGTCAAACTATTAAATGTCAAAAAGCCTGTCTCTAGCATCTACTAATATGATATGAGAGACTAATAGTGATGTTATTTTTCCTCTTGTTTTGCTACAAATTTGGGAGCCAGCACCTGTGTGGTCAGGTAAGTAGGAAAAGGGTCTGCAGGCGAATCCGTCACCGCTCTG
>JAVCKT010096693.1:0-12692 GCA_032273925.1 Rhynchotus rufescens | reverse complement strand
TTAAACAAATATAAAGTACTTTTCACTACATTATCTGAACTGACCAAATGCTGCTTTAAAGCAAAGATTTTAGAATTGAAGGGCACATGTAACAGAAAACAACTTATTTTAGATATCTGCAGATTATTTTTGTGCAAGCACTCTTACAAACCTGCCAGTAGCTCTATCTGCTGCATATTTATTAGAAAGCTTTGAAATAGCTGCTCCTATTAACAACAAAGTTGGATACCATTTGTAGTGAGGTTTTGAACAGCCCTGGTTCTTAACATACATAGGTAAAGTTTTATCAAGTAGTTGCCTTTATCTGCAGGAGAAATGAAAAACTCCAGTGAGGGAACCCATAGTAAAATCAGACAACTTGAAAAGAAGTTCATAGTAGCAATAGGGCAGCTGTCATGGCATTTAAATTTTGGTGGCATTCATCCTGTGTATTCCAAGTACATGGCACAATATGCCAAAATATTATGTGATGCACATTTTAATATATATATATAGATAGATTACACTACAGAATGGCAGTTGCTGTACCCCATTTACTTCACTTTTCCCCAGTCCTGGAAAAATTAAGTCAAATTAAGTTTTATGAGCACCTTCATAAAGCCAAAATTTCATTGGCAAATTAAAATTAATTCTGCTATAAATATATTTTTGTTCCATTTATGTAATGCAGAATGAGTGCACAGCCCTTCTTATTGTGGTTAAATCTCTCCTTTTTCCCTTTCTTCAAACACTACCTAAACTGTCAGGAGCCAGATTTTACATTTGAGCAGTTCCCTGTGTACACATGACTCCTAGAATCTAAAATGGAATTGTTGATAGTTCCGATACTGTTAGACTGTCATTAGCTCTGCCAAGTATGCAATTTGTCATTTTGAAAGAAACTGACAGTACCTTCACTCACACAACATGCTTTTTAACTTACTTTCTTTAATTTGAAAATGTCAGTATTATACTCTGCCTCAGAAAGGTATTTTTAAGGCTTGCAGGTTGGCTTGTCACAGGGCAATCTGTCAGGTAGTATTTTGTCTTCATTAAGGTTTATTCATGTAAAGTAATTCGCCTGTCCGCAACAATTCTCAATGACAAGACATTCTCTCTTACCTGCTGGTAATGAGGACTGCTTTAAATTTTCGCTTTCCTCATCAGTGCTACCATCATACTCCTTTTCTCTCTCTGGAGCTGTCTCAACTGTAGCAGTGCTATCCCCAAGCAAAAACAAGAGATAGAAAAAAAAAAAAAAAAAGGCTTTTCCATCTAGTGTTCTCGTAACAAATTCATGATTATTTCTGCAGTCAATAGAGACTATGAATACAAGATAATATAGGCCATGCTGAACAATTTACAATAGACAAGATGTAAAGATACAAAGATAGATATTGATAAATTAAGCATAAGGTACCAAAAAAGTGGGAAGAAAATAGGAGACAAATTAAAGCGTATCATATCCTTGAAATACTACACCATCTCTGAATATTTTTTAATTAAGAAGTACATTAATATAGATATTTAAATTAAGAGTACAAATTCAGATTTGGATATTTACATTTCCCAAAGGACAAAAGGAATTGAAGAATTGAGGGTAGGTGGATTCAAGTGCCATGTATGGAAACAGCAGAGGGAGGTTGCGTTAGGAAAGTCAACTATAACAGAAAAGAAAATAAAGGTAGAGGAATTGAACAACTACTTATTTCCTGGCTACAGCACCCATAACCATAGCCCTGCTATTTACACTGACACTCTAAAGAATTCTTTGCTTTCAAGACTAAATGCATAGGTTTGGATAACCAAGCGTTTATCCATGAAAGATGCTATACCATTCATCTCTACAAGCAAGGAACCGAAGACATGTGCATCAAACGTGATACAAGTAACTCTGGGAATTAACAAATACCTTGTACACGGTGCATCTGCTGCGGATTCTTTAGCTTCGTGCAACAACTTCTGTAAGTTCCTTATCTTTGCCTTCTTTTCATTCAGCACTAGAACAAACCGATTATAAAGATCTGCTTCTAGTTCTTCTTTAGCTTCCACACATTTTTCAAGTCTGCAACACAAAATTGACTGTCACTTCATATATCGTATCATTTCTTTTTAAAACTACATGTGTTTTCTGGAATATTTAAAAAAAAAGTTCAAAAATTCTGTCTTTCTACTAAAGGAGTTTCTACACCACATCACACAAAACTCTGCAACTAGACACCAGAACCTTGTACCAGAAAGAGCCCAGAAACAGCTTTATTTAGAGAAAAGTGCAATGAACTTAACTATGAAAAAATATGTCCATGGGGAAAATGCTCAATTCATGCTTTTTATTAAGGGTCCTTCCAAACATGATTTTCAGGCAAACAGAAGTTAAATAATACAGGCTTTTTAGTGGCAATGCTGAATACACTGTAGTGCATATAGCTTAGCAGGACACATATAATGAGATTACAGTAGATATGACTGAGCTTGACAGGCCCCAAATCTGGCATACACACTCTGCCTTGCACTCTAGCACATGAACAGAGTCAAAAGGGTGTCAACACCGGCTGACATGCCCAGCAAATACTTTGGGCAACCCGGAGCATTCCTGAGCTCCTGCCTCAGGACTCCAGAGGCAGAGTCGAGCGATATGTGGACTTCTGCCCAATTGTTTTCCATCAGCCACCTTGAACGGCCACGTGAACAAGCAAGACAGAGAAACGACTTCTCGGCAAAGCTCGGCAAATCACGGAGCTGAACCCCAAGGCAGCTGCAATCCCCTACTGGCATTCAAACAAATGCAATATTAACAAATCCTATGCTGTGCATTTCAGTTTGAATTAGACAGACAAACAGCTGAGATTCTAGGACACTTGAAGCCCACCATTAGATTAAGAAAAAAAAAATCCCCCAAATTAAACAGAAATTACTTGGTGGAAGCGTAAATTTTTACAATATAAATAAAAACACACTTTAAGGCTATTGATTATTATCTTCAGAATGAAAAACTCCTCATTTTTTTAACATTTAAGTGCGCATCTGAATGAAAATTAAACACAATGAAAATATAAGAAAATATAAATTCATATATATCTATATGCTATCTCACAATTTTTCAGTACCTGGATTGCAATCTAAACATTTTAATAACTCTGTTCAAAATGAGTAAACAACAAGGAATCAAATATATAACTTGCTAATCTTGACTGTGGTAATTATATTATTAGAGCAAATAGTAACAACTTACAAACACAATCTGTTAACCAATCGATTTAAGGATGATTAAAACAAAGTTTAGAAGGCATGCCTCTGATATAAAACAAATCCTAATACATAAAAATTTTTTTAAAATTAATTCATAAATAAGAAATTTCAACAGATTTCCTATATAAATGCTGATTTTTTTTGAGAGAAAGGGGATGAGAGTCAAAAACATGTACAAGAAAAAGGACAATAGAAAATAATTTCATTTAGTTTACTGTGCTATGCTTTAGGGATATGTTTGATAGCTGATAAATAATTCATCTAATTTAAATGCAAATAGCAGAACATCATTACCATATAGATCGGTTCAATAATTCCTAAATGAAAGATCATATGTACTAATCAACTACCAGGAGACTTTCCACCTTTAAATGGAAAAATTTAACTGTTTAGTGGGGAACAAACAGACAAAACACCAAAGCGACAGACAAAGAACCATAAACACAGAGACCAAAAGGCTCTCGATCAACTTGAAAGAGAATAGAAAAGACAGAAATTGCCACTTATCCAGCAGAATTTTGGGGTGAAAACAGGATTTTTATTAAAAAAAGAAAATAAAATGTTACTTGATGATTTAAATTTTTTCTTATTATACAGAGAAAATATAAGAAATGACATTTTTGTGCAAAACATGCAAGTCTTGCATTATCAAATCATTCAGAAAATGTCATTCTGCAATACAATACTAATTGAAGGAAATGCTTACTACTCTTTGTTTTGTCTAATGAGCTGGTCCATGTCAGAGCAGCTGAGGCTAGTTTAAATGGTTATATTATCAGAGACATTTTTCTAACTTGGTCAAAAAGAAGTCACATCAGAGAACATCAGTGAGGCTCTCGAATCCTGCAACTCTGTAAAATGCCCAGTGAAGTAAAGCTGACACTACCTTAACATTCAAAACTATGATACAGAAAAATATTGCATGACTGCGTCAACTTTGTGGTCCTCTGGGAAACCAAATAGTAGCACCTGGGAACATTTACACAGAATACATGCATAGAATAAAATACACTTTTAAAAATAATTAAATAAGAGGGTATTATACATAAAATGAACTAATGCTATCATCTGCATTCATTGTATATATTATTTTCATTTATTTCAACATCTTTTTGGTTTTTCCTGTTTAAAGAAATTCATATGTAAAGATAAAATTCTTTAGATGGTGATGCAACTTTAATTTAGTATAACAGTCAAGAGAAGGATTAATGTGAAATAATACTAAATTAATGTTATGTTTGTAATTTTTAATCTATTATACAGCACATGATGCTAGAGGAAAACAGAATGGTAAAAAGCAAGAGTCCTCGGCTGCCTGGGAGCAGGGATATATTAATTATCCAGTAGCAGGAGGACAGGACGGCTCTGGCTGTAAGGTTGCAGTGTCTTTAGAAGTCACTCAGGCATGTGTTACCTGAATTACGTGACCACAAAGCAAAGCTGGCTGGGTTTCATTCCAATACCTCATCAGTTACAAAAAAAAAAAAAAAGAGAAAACCTCTTTCATTGCAATTTGTCACATGCTTGTGCCTGCATTTGATTTGTCTTGCTGAAATATCAGCTCCCCAGGCCAAGTAAAGAAACTGCTCATCTCAAAGACATCTTTCAAGTATAAGACAAATAAATGAGGTTTCAAATAAGTAAAGTTAATGCCTGTGTTGATTTGCATATGCTTGCCAGTTTCTGTATTCTTCGATATCTGTTATACATGTATTTCATGTGTCAGATAACTTCAAGTTGATGGCAGCCAAAATGCTTGCACAGCCTATTGAAAACAGCTAGTATTAGAAATCACTAGGACTTCCAATTAAGAAAATAAGGTATTAGTGCAGCTTTTAACCTCTAAATAACATAGAGAGGTTGCACGCAACCTAAACAACTTACTGGCATTTACATCTTCCCCCACAACACACACACACCACCAACAAAAAAATCTACATTCCCGCCTCTCATGCTTTTCTTCAGGGCTACTTAGTATTTGTTACTCTTATGTCAGCTCTTTATTCTATTTTACATCCTTTCTTCTCCCACACAATTGGTAACAGGATTGAATCTCGAGGAGTTAATGTTGAAGAGTCATTTCTAGTATCAAAATACCTGGTCTACCTTTTATATTAGCCATTTGTGGTTCAGGCAAACAGGCACTATAGCTGTCAACTTGTGTTGTGGTCAGCAGTTTTGATTAGAGTTTGCCTATACTAATTTTAGGCTTTTGATGCAAACCATATACAAATCTAAAATGTAACTTCAATTTTAATGGCCTAGAAATTAATTTGCTAAAGAATATTATTATCTGTATAAAAGCATTAGCTATCCTGCAGTGAAATTTCAACTCACCTACCTCTGAGGCACGCACACACACACATAACTGGCACACACTTGCAGCATTTTCAGAATAATCCTTTTGAAAACGTCTATATATACATACCACACAAGGAGCCTGAATACATTAGCATTAAAAGAGCTTTTCTATGTTGCAGAAAGTAGCTGGACATCAAGAACCCAATTCATTTCAGCTCCTAATTAATGACAACAGTGATGTAACCTCAGTGAAATCCCTCTCTATTTGGATCTTGCCAGCTAGTGTCTTAGAGATTTTTATTTTAGATCTGGTTGTTATGCAGTCTAATTAGCCAGCTAAGTCTCATACTCATGCTGTCCACGCATGAGTCATCTCCCAAAACAGAGAGATGTTTGTCCAGGTAAAACTCTATGTTAGATTCTCACAATAAGCAAAACAGGAAAAATTAGGGGAGTTATTGCTTCTGCTAGAAGCCCTCCCAACAAACAAGAAAGCATAAAGATTAGAGTAGACATTTTAGTGCTTTAATGGTTTCAGGATGCAGGGAATCTTTTTTTTTTTTTTTGGTCTTTACAAAAACCTAAAATGTGAAATTCTGTGGCTGATTATGCTTGAGGTCCAGGAGAAAGAGGGACACTGTTCTTCACACCTACACACTCGCTCCCTGCTGTTTCACCTGGCAGTGTTGCAGCCCGATACGACAGCTGGTGACCAAGGACAGGACTGAATAAAACCTCACCCCAGGGAACTCACAGTCACCTTGGCCCAGCGTTCCAGCATTTGAGCTCAAAGAGAAAAGAAATACAGTGGGAGAGATTGGAGTGGAGAGAAAATAAAGAAAAAGTCCACTTGATGAAAATTAGTTGTACCTCCATTTAGAGGGCATAGAGAAAGCTTTGTGGGAACCTTTGGCACTTATTTTATAAAAATGGTAATTCAACAACTCAAAATATAAAAACCACCACTTTCCAAAGCTCTAGGGTAGTTCCCCTGAGAGATCACAGGGTGCCAAGCAATTGTGATTTTTTTTTTTTTTTATTTTATTTATTTATTTATGAATACCGTTTAGAAGTGCCCCAGCACCATGGAAATTGATACAAGCACCAGTGCCTGTGTTGCACAAGAGCATGTAATGCAGCCCCGTGTACTGCTTACAGAGCACAGCAATGTTCGTTGCACTGCTGGGCAATAAAGCACTATTTAGGACAGCCATATGCTTGTCAGGGGGACTGTCAGGAAAAACTGTTACTTATTTTAATGAGGCAGAAACAAATCCAACTCCTCCCCAAAGTTACCTCTTCTTTCTCATGGCAAATTAACACCACTTAGCTACTTTCTTTCATCCGTCTTTGTAGAAAAAGCTTTGCATGGAGAAGTAGAGAGATCTCCAACTTGCTTAAGCTGTGTGTTTTATGCTAAGCAACTAAAACAAGCATAGATAACTTTATAACAGAGCGCAGCAGCAGGCAATTTAAGTAATAAATGCAATGGGAATTAAAATATTAGCCTCTCACAAAATAAACAAAATAACTTTTTCCTATAACAGCATACCTGTTCCTCAATTCTGGCTGCTTGACAAAACAGATTTGGGAACTTATTTCCTGCACAAACCCGAAAATAATCTAGGAGGCTAGCCACAAGAACAGCAGAGATTAAGCAGCACAAAAGGGCCCTCCTTGCTGAAAAGAGGATAAAGGTGCATAAAACTAAAATCTTCTGCCTAAAGTACTGCATAAAGCTAAAAGCATCATCATCTGAAAAGTCTAGTTATCAGCTGCTTCAAATATGAAGGACAGACACAACCAGTTGTAAGTAACTGAGCTCAAAATACCTTTTCAAGAGAAGAGAAATTGTGTGCTTTGTTGGAGATATAACTTGAGCAGTGCCAATCAGTAAAGCCTGCACCAGCTGACTATGTGCTAGAGAGTTTTAAAAGAATAACCTAATGAAATCACTTTTAAACTCACCGTTTCTCCATGTCACTCCAATCACGGAAGAGCTTTTCATTTTCCTCTTGCAGGTGCTCATTTTTGGCCTGCAGTCTCTCCAAGCAGTCTAGGCAATGAGCAATCAACTCTTTAATCACTTCAGCTGGCCTCGGAACCTTCTGCAGCTTCAGAGACCCCAGTCTAAACTGGAACAAAAGGAAAAAGCAAGTCACCTCACCAGCACTAGAAAGGTCACAAAATTCTGCTTCTAAAAAAACAGACACAAGATTAATAAGAAGAGAAATAGGGAATATTTTCCAGTCCTTCCATTCAAAATGATATCTCAATTAATTTGTCATAAAAAGATGTGGAATAAACAACATGCCAGTTTTCTATGCATCTAATGTGTGTTAATGGATACCCGCTATTCAGTAAGCATAGGACATAAACAGTGATGTCCCCTCTTGAGGGTAGAAAAGAGATGTAGCACCATATGTAACACGCCGTAGCATCAACATGTTGCCTTACAGAACTGGATGCAGGCAACAATAGAAAGGGGCATCCAAATGTTTCACAGAAGAAGCAGGAGCACAGGAACTGAGAGCCTTACAGGATCAAAGAAACATCTATCTCACTGCCTGTCCCAGTAAAAACAGCAGCAACTGAACCACATAAATACTAATGATAAATGAAAGATATATTAGATTTGACTTAAAGTAACATTATACATACCTATCTATGATCTTTGCATATACTTGAGAGAGGAAATCTAGCCCATAGGTTTTCCCCTTAAGGGAGTAGTCACAAGTTCTTGATAGCTAAACCCAGTGAAATGGAGAACAACATTTTCAGTGAGATTTAAGGACAGGATCTTGAATCAACAGTTGTATTTCCTGAGCAATTAAGATGATCTGCAGAATGCACAAATATCCTAAACAGATCCATTCTGCCTGTTCTGGCAGGCAGAAGCCTGTTGTTTCTACAGTGCTGTGGGAGTAATAGCTCAGCCATATGCACAACACAGCATCAGCTGACCCATAAACACTCAACGCATCACGAAGATAAGATGCTTGTGATGACTGACAAAGATGTTCATGGAGACTGTTTGAAGCAACTGAAGCCGGAGGATACAAGGCTTGCTTTAACAGGGTCACAAATGTTATCGGAACAAAAGCTAACCAGAGATGAAGGGCCTGAGTTTGGTGCTCTCGAGAGGGGTGATGAAGGGAAATATAAACTATCTGAGGTGCACTTCCACAGCTGTGCCAGCCTACAGCAACCATAAACACATTTCTGAAACCTCTCTCCAAGACTAGCAGCACGTGCTCACTTCCCCATTAATGCAGCACGGACATTTATTTGCCCAACTTGTCAACAAGCCAGTTGAGAGCGCTGCTCTAGAGACAAGCATTTGGGGCTTGAAAAGAAAACAAAACACAACCTTCTATGGAACCATATTTTTCAGCAATGGATGCATCAGGTGACTTGACTTTGCTTGGAAATGCCTGCTGGAGTGTAGAATTAGTGAGGAGCACTTGAACAGAGAGCAGGTGCTCTCTCATCCAGGAAATTTGGAAAGGATTCACAGAACTGCTGAGCTATTTCTCTATGAAATGAAGCATATTCCTCTTTTCAATTTGAAGAGTCAGGCCCATACTATCTTTGGGAAAAAACAAGTGAAACATTCTAGGGAAGAGTATGATCTGCGTTACTGCATTTCACACACAATAATAATAACAAGAAGACAAAGAATAAATCCAATTTCATTCACTCTTCTCATTCACTCATTCAGTGAATGAGAAAAGTGAATGACATTTTACTAAGGTGCATATGATAAATAATTAAACTAATTCATGAAAAGAACATGAAGCATTTGTTAGCACTTTTTAAAAATGGAGTTAATTACTTTATTATTTTGCCAAAAATATATTATTATTTTTATTTTATATATTATTATTTATATATTATTATTTTGCCAAAAAGTCCATGTAAAAACTCCTCACAAGGATTTTAAAGTATTATTTGAACCAAATAACAGTTCTTTAACCTAGATTAGATAATTTATCTGTGGGAGGCTCTGCAGCCACCCATGAAATGTGTACAGCCTGTAACATATTATTTTTCTTTAGCTCCTGTACATTTGATTATATTAGTTAATTATAATAGTTAAAAGATACATTTGATTTATTTTGGGAAGTCAGATTACATTATCAGTAACCCACGGAGTGATGTGTACTCCCTGCATATCACACTAGCTGTTTGACAGCATTAACGAAGATGGACACTCGCGTAAAGGAAACTGTTTTTCATCACTTGCAAGCCACCACCAAGCTATATGGATAAAGAATTCATGCTGCACTTAAATACTAGCCACAGAGATAGAGAAGCATACTAGCATAGATAAATAGAAATGCAATCTTCTGTGTTCTCATAGTGCAAAGGCAACAGGAAGAAGAGCTAAATGTTTTCAGCAAAGGCAAATAATCAGGACAAGTCACATCGCCCAACTTACAGTTTATACAGAACAGGCAATAAAAAAAAATCTCCTTCTAAAAGAAGAGAATGACAATATATTTCACCTGAAAGCTTGGGTCTACTCACAGTCAAAACCATACCAAATTCTCAGCTAGACATTTCAGAAGCATGTGATTATTAACAAACACCAATCCAGCCTCGTGTTTAAACTAGTAGTATAAATCAGGTGTGCTTGTACAAAGTGGAGCTCTGAAACTGCCAAGCAAATCCTCTGGGAACTCTGTCATGAAAAGATTTCTTAACCTCTGTATGGAAAAAAAGACCATCCCTTATTATAAAAGAAAAAAAAGAAAAAGAGAAATCAAGGTAGGCTCTTTGGACATCTTTTCTTTGCTGAATTCCCAAAGCAGAGCAGGGCGGGAGGTTGCAGGGCAGACAGCAGAGGCAAGAAACACATTCCAGCCTGATGAGCTACTGCTGGTGTGCCAGGGGGAGAGGGGGTGCCGGCCACCTTTCCTGCACCCCCAGAGACACACTGCCTTGGCTCACTCTCTCTCGAGCTGCTCATTTCAAAGTTCAATCTTGCTGTGAAAGGGCTGAAACTGAAAGCAGGTCCTCATACAGTTTGCATACCAAGCAGCACAGTGACAGGTAGAACTTAGTCTTTATAAAGCAGTGACTATTTTGTTTCTTATGGGAAACTGTTAACTGTAAGAATTTTGGCATTGGCTTAGACAGATGTTCACACGGCATCTGAAAAAAAAAATCCTGACACTCCTGCAAAATAATTATTGTTTATTTTTGTTTTTTAATCTTTTATTATTCTTTTTTTTCCCCTCATTTCTCCCCGCTATCTAATGTTATCAAAATACAGTTTTAGAAGCACTCACTCAGGATGCCTTGCAGCTACCTCCAGCAGGTCAGTGCAAAATACATCCAGGTTTATTGGGCTACAAGGCCCTAATTGACCCAAAAGTAACATGATTTTGGATATGTTTTTTGCTTTCCTCTCGTTATACAGAATCTTATACAAAGTACAATAGGCAGTGTTTTTCCTCCACTAGCTCAACGTGAAGCTATTTGTTACAATGAGCTACTATACTGCCAATTTCACAGACAGAAATGCTAACTGCTAACAATAGTAACATTGTTATCTGAGCAAATTACAACGGGTTGGCATTCGCTTCTGTAAAGTGCCTGGTGCTGAGAGACTGATAAGCCAAAAGAGCAGCCAAATTCATGTCATTTCTGAAGTATCTAGGCAAAGTACTAGCCATTCATAAAATATTATAAAGAAAATGAAATCTAGGTACTCTTTCTCACTAAAGTCCTACTGGGACCCAAACTGTAAAGAAGTAGACAGCAAGGAGGAAAGATAAAGAAAAAATACCAAAATTTCAAGTGTAAGGATTTTGAGTTCTGGATAGACTTGTAATTTGCAGCACAGATTACAACAGAATGCTGATAAAACAGAATCTTTGAAAAGAAGTCACAGTAAGAAAAGGAGGCATTAAGTCGCTTTTTTTTTTTTTTTTTTTTTTTTTTTTTTAAATATTGCTTTTCTTGCAGGCAGCTAAAATGAGGAATGATATTCATCCTTCATCACCAAAACAGTAGTAGTGAATTTGGAATGAATTCTGGTAAGACCCAACAGAAGTGACTAAACGGTCAAGATGGCATTAAAAACAGTTACTGAGTCAGAACTCAAGATAAATAGATCTTCCTTAGTGTATGAGTGAAAACTCATCTTTAACACTTGACTAAATTAATTACTACATTAATTTTATATACAACACATCTGTGATTGGAATCTCTTTTTTCCCCCATTAAGTGTACTAACAATTTTTGTAAGTTGAATCTCATTTAGATAATTCCTGCACATTACTAAAATCTCTCAGGATCAATTTATACTTCTTGCCATTCACCAGCTGCTGCAGCACTCTGGCTGTGTATCATCTGCAGATGTAATTAATGTACTTTCTGCTTCCTCCTTCAGATCATTCATGAAAACACTATGTAAAACAGCACAGCACTAAACACTTCATTCATCCAGAGAATGACCAGATCTCCTAGAGTTCCCAGGGGACAGCAGACTGTCTGTAACTGATAAACTGCTCCCCTTCAATGATTGTAACTGTTTTTTTTTTTCTTCTTTTAAAAAAGGTATGAAGATAAATAACCATTAAAAATAGTTACATCATCTTCATCAGAAATCAAACTCAGCACTCATCCATAACACCAATATTTTAAGTTAAAAATAAGAATGAAAATCAAAGTTTACTATGAGCTTATTTTCCCCCCCATCTCTCCTCCTACCCAAACTTATTTAGCAATTAGAATTGCCTTATAATTTACAGAGAAAGAAGCAATTCTAATTCTAGGTCAGAAGTTTTGGGGGTTTTCTTTTGTCTGTTTGTTTTTAAGCAGAACAGAAAACTTCTCTGAAATATTTATTTCAAATTTAAAACGTTTAATAGGAAGATGCTTCAATCAAGAGAAGAATCATTAAAATGTGAGTCAGCTTATTTTTTTCATAAAAAGTTTTAAAACTCCATGAAACCTAACTGCATCTATAGAGCAGTGGAATTAGTTTTCATTTCCCACATCAAATATATAAATAAGAACACACTATATAGCTTTGGCACTGTTATGTTCCCTAGCATTGAGAATACCATAGCTATGGCAGTAAGGATCAGAGGTCAAGCACAGAAAGAAGAAATTTAGCAGCTACTTCTGTGAGCAGTCTCTCACAAGGCAGA
>JAVCKT010096691.1:0-12695 GCA_032273925.1 Rhynchotus rufescens | reverse complement strand
AATCCATGACAAGAGTTAAAACTGGTCAGCATCCTGCCAGCCAAAAGCATTTATTTGCTTGATTTGGAAGCCAGTACAATTATCCAAAAAGCTTAAGTTTTATGATTTTATAAGTAAGAAACATGTAGTTGAGCAATCTCAATAAAATATCAAGGTGCTCTTACACCTTGTGAAAGCTTTCTCCAGAAGAGATAATTGCAATACAGAGAGAGAGATGAGCTGTTCTTTAGCCGGCTCCTGGAGTGCAGCATCTCTGTTTTGTGCCTGGGATTCTTGCAGTAGTTGGAAATAACATGTTAAAATGGACCATTCCAGTCACTTTCATAGCAGAACCCAATTCGTGAGTGAGGCCAGAAATTGGCAAAATCCTGCTTTTCTGCCTGTCCCACAGAGCCCCTTGTCATCTCCTGGAGCAGCAGTCCCACTGTTTCACTGTTTCACAGACCAGGGGGGCTGTGTGGGATTGGAAAGAGAAGGTCTGCTGGCAGTATAAACTGGAAATGAAAAATTCTTCCAGCAGCTGCCAGGTCTTACAGCAAAGCTTGCAGTAAAATTTGTGAAAATGTCATATCCTCATATTTTAAATGGGTAGGGCTCGCATGTGGACAGAGTACTGCTTTTTTATTTGATGGGAAAGACTCTTATGTAACTTATTCATGAAGATAGTAGAACAGCTATGAACATGACTTGTCTCTAGGGGCTTGTGTGGTGGAGAAGTAAATCTAGACTCAAGTCACCCTTCACCCTACACCTAATTGAGAATCACCAGATGCTACGTGTATTCCATCTTACTAGAAACTTAAACTCTACGATGTTTTAAGTAAAAGCTAGTTTCTAACTCTGTTCCCATTTTTCTAATCCCTTGTCATTTTCTTGGGAGACACAGTAGTACTCAAAACATTCTGATTCTTTCAGGAATTCTAAAATTGATATATTCTCTTGACTATGAGTGATCAAGTCATGGTCCCACAGCACAATAGCTGAAGGTCTCTTTGTCCATGGACGGACAGTTGCCAGTAGAATAACTCTGGTATATGTGCACTGTAGGAGAATGCCCATGAGCTCCTCAGGTACGTAAGTACCATGTAGCCAAATCAAGAACTGATTTTTGCACTGAATTTCTGGCAAGATAACAGTTCTTGAGATCTTGTTAGTAGAAAGTGGGGAGAGAAGAGACTGTAGAACTTCAGATATGCCTACAGAACTACAGTAGTAGATACTGAACAAAGGGGAAGTAGAGGGCAAAGTACATAGAGGAGCCTTTAGTTTCGCCAAGTATTACATTCCAGAATGTTTTTTGAGAATAGTAATGGGCCTCTTCTTTTTTCTGCTGTTTGTTTCAGCAGAGGTGGCCCTGGAAATACCACCTGTGTACAAAATGTGGCTGTGGCTCCTATTTCTCCAAAGACCAAATACTATGAGAACCTAAAAAAATGTTCCCCAATAGCAATAGATGATATTCCTAAATGACTGCACTTTCAAATAGAGAGCAAGAAACTGAAGTCTGAAGTCTTCCTTCCTATCTTTTCTACTGGCGCTGCCAGCAGCTTGCTACTTGCCCTGTACAGTTTGGCACTTTATTTGTCTGCCTGTTTTGTCCTTTAGGTTTCTGCACAAGTGATCTTTCCCATGACCTCAGTTCCCCAGGTCTCCCTTCTAACATTACTTTGAGTGTGACTGACAACATCTTCAGAAAGAAAAAGAGGAGGGTAGCCATGGAGAATTCCCCCACTGCCTTGGGAGAGCACAGGGAAGAGTCACATGTAGTATTTTTAGAACAGAATCCAAAGGCTGTGATGTGAGGAGGGCACAGAGAAAAACACAGCTGTGAAACCTAACACTTGGCTTCATATATACTGAGAGCAAGAACTGTAGAGAAACAAACTGGGGAGACACAGCAGAAGACAAGCATGAGATAAAGATATGGGGGGATTACAAGAGAACGGTAAAAGAGGAAGTGACAAAGAGGTAGTGAGAACCTGGGAAAGAAAAGGCTAAAAGAGAATTTGGAAGAAAAATGGCTAAAGGAATAAACTGGAAGAAGAGGAATCTATTAAAGATGCCACATTATAGAAACAAGCAGAGATGCTTTAGGACAGAAAAGCTGAAAGGACGGGAAGTGGCCAATTGACTTGTCATCACTCTTTTGTAGATGATTAATGGTCTAAAAGACTGGACAGCAATCTACCATTTCTCTTCATCCCAAGAGAAAAAGGATTCATAAGTGACGGACTTATGGGATTGTTACCTTATAACTCAGAGCAAAAAATATGAATAATTCCTACAGTCTTTGATGCCAGGAGATGATTTACCCTCTGTCATTGGCTGAGAGGCCAGAATGCACAGGATCTTTCTCTCTTTTCAGGATCTATCACCAGATCCTTCTCTCCAATTATTTTAAGGGGGAATCCACTTGTGTTGCTATATAACCGATCACTTGCTATATTAAAGGCTATAATAGAATACTTATGCTACCTAAGAAAAAGAACAAGAACTAAAAATGTCACTTCAAAAACAGAAAAGCAGAGTAGTTATGGCAAATGTCCATGAATATGGGCTCAGACAGATATTTGGATGAAACTGCTTTATGTAAGAAAATTAATGTTGGTAGTATCAGTGATCATATCCCCTCTACTGCTGCCTGAGATCCACTTGGGGCACTTACATGGCAGAATTTCAGTTCCTTGTTCACCTGCTACTTAGTCCTTATAGCTATTCCTCATTTCTGCCCTTTTTCCTTTGAGAAATACAAAAGGATACTCTTTATCCTTCATCAAGTTTAGCAATTCATCACCTAGCTAGCATTGATCCACTAACTAACTGCTTCTTTGAGGTTCCTAAGAGACTCAAATATATGATAACTGCAAAGAATGTCTAAATTATATCCACCTATTTAATGACATAGCATAATCGCTTCCTGATCACAAGGCCTATCTGGGATATGTGTGACATGAATCCAATTTCCCACTTTTCCCAAGGGATTTGAATCCCATTCCTAAATCTTTGGAGAATGCCTTTGCTATCAGGTTCTTTGTGGAGGATATCACTCCCTAAGTCTAAGCTTCTGAGGCTATGCTACTTTACTGAACAGAACTTGGGGTCCTGTGTTCCTGGGGAGAGAGACGAGAATAAGACAATAATTTGTCTAATCCAAACACTGATTGTTCAAATAGATACTTAAATAAGGAACAGAATACGCATGAGACAATAACTTGACAAGCCTACTGGTATTGATAATTTAACCTTTGCTTCTTAGCGTCTACCTCTTTTCTATTAAAGAGCTAAAAGTTTGTATTTATCAGTCATTATTAGTATTTTTTAGTTAAACACTACTGACATGGAACAGCAAGATGGCCGGTGTGTGTAGTGTGCCTTCATGGAGCTCTAAAAAATTTACACCCATTATACATCATGATTTGAAATAGCTTTTTTCAGTCATGAAGAGTTATAGGGTTACACTAAAAATCAGAAAATTCTTTATTCACCTGCAAGGCAGTAAGTCAAATATGAGAGCAAGATGTAACAGCAGATAATGCTGGACTGAAAGGTATCATCTTCCAATCATTGATTCTCATCTTTGACTCAGGCTGCTCTTCCCACAGGCAACCATACAATCTCCTGCGTAAATTAGTTGTTCTGTCTTATATGAAGAGGGTCTCTTCACATTAACTCAAAGATGAAATCTCATTCTCATCAGGCCTATGACAGTCTTATTTATCTCCACACACTGGTAGCAAAACTAGCTAGCATGTTCAGTTACAAACAGGTTGCCACCATTCATTTTTAGGGACCAGGATTCTATTTATGAAATTTCTTAGTCAAACTAGAGGGGATAATACTAATTCTCACTTCAAATACCAAAGGAAGTGGTTTCTGAGATACAGTGAAAACTGCTAACTCAGCTTGTCTGGAGAAGTCTGAGGAGTCATGAAGAGAGGTAATTAATCTTAGTCCTCCCAGCTGTCTGTAATCTCTTAAATTAGTTGAGCCAGAAACAGAGGCACCAATATCAATCCAAAATCCTATGAAACAGCAATGCAGGACCCCTCTCAAATGTGCCTAAAATATTACCTCAAGGCACTCATTAAGACTCATGGCAAAATTTTAACCACCTCTTTTGGGAGCCATAAGAAAGAGCAGTGAAAGATTTAAGGGCCCAAGAGACAGAGGGCACTGCAGCTCTAGGAAGAAAGGAAGAACAAGAATCCAGGTTATCTGTGGTAGTCTGGAGAAAGGAAACCAGCTCTCAAATAGCAATTGCATTTCCATACAGCTCTAGGCTTAGGTGTCCTTACAGCTCAGCCCAGGGTCTCTGCAGTTTTTTTTTTTCCCTCTGATCCAGTGAACTCAGTGATGTAAATTTGTTACCTTTAGGGATTAAGGACTATTCCCATTTTCACACTGGAAAAAAAAAATACAGCCTAAATTACATTTTTGAGAGGAATGTGCTGTCTTTGAGTGCTGGGTCACCTTCTCAGGCAGAACTGTCACAAATACTTCCTAAAACAAACCAGGGAAGAATACTTGTAAGGAAAGAAGTTGTTTAGCCTCTTAAGGAGAGAAGGGAGCAGCTGTCCTGTAAGGAATGATCTGTGCTCCTGCAGGTTTTGTACTCACCAATGTTTGTTGGTATCGGAATGTTTTTGTTGGAGAGGCATCCCCAGTCATATCTCCAGAAGCAATGTCTTGTGGAGCAGGGATTGTTCAGGGCAAAGCTTTCCCTTCTGATTCCCTGTGCGAAATCATGGAGTGAAGCAGACGCAAGGCTTCAGCCAGAAGCCCCCAGAGCACCCTGAGAAGGAAGGTTACAGGCCGGGGAAAGACGGAGAGGGAGAGTGTAACCAGAGACTCCCTTCCCCCTCCTGTTCAATCTGTGCTTGGACACAGCAGGCATTTCCCTGCTTTAATATCTCTCTGCTGCACTGGCAGTGGGACAGCTCAGTAAATTAACAGGTGCTGAGGTTTCCCTCATTTCTTAGGCAGTGTGACTCTTCACTGCCTTTAGAAGTGGTCAAGAGTGGGACCTTAGAGAGAAAGGAAGCTGATGACAGAGACTAGGGATGAAGAGGATGGAAATAAAGAATGACCGAAATTAGAGATGAGGAAACCTTCTTGCAATTTGAGAATTATTTACTACCACCTATTTAAGGGACAGCTTTGGGAAGTGTCAATACTTGAGAGGGCAACCTCTCTGCAGAACTTCTTGGAAGACTATTCTGTATTTAAAGTACATGATGTCCGCACATTTAACATAATTTTTCTCAAGTATACCCATTATTTCTGATTCTGTGGGCATGATACTTCACCATAGCAAAATCATCTTTTCCATGTTTGTACCTTTCCAGATTTTCACCCAATATCCAGATCTTCATGCAGTAACCAGCACTCAGCCAAGCAGTATCTATTTCAGCTCTTGCAGATTATTTTTCTTCTATTTTTTTTCTTGTCATGCTCGGAAGAAATATATATATGTATATAATACACACACAAGGAAAATGAGAACTTTTCACAGCAGTTGTAAGGAATGAGAGGACATGTATTTAGATGCTTACCACATGCATTCCTTGGGAGCATCTGTACATCACTAAGAATGTTTCAAAACTTAAAATTCACTTCTGAGGCTAATGGGAAAAATTTCAGAAGGAAAATTGAAATGAAAATCTTTAAGAGTATGTATAAAAATAATCATATATATTTAGTATCTAACTAGAAATCATATTTAAATATGAAAGTTGAAAACAATGAAATAATGATGCCAAAGATATCCAAATTGGTGTAGCTAAAACCAGTCCAAAGCTGCTTAATAGCTTATGCAATTTTGAGGATTCTGAAATGTCATGGGCTACAGTTCTTTTCACACTTGTTGTGTACCTTTTACACGTAAAGCTTTTTGTTCAGGGAAATCTATGTATGTATGCAAAGCAGGCAGCTACGTAGGGCAACCTCATCGTTTTCCAGGTGGTTCCCTCTCAATAAATAAGTCTGAATTATTTTTACAAGAATTCAACTTAGAAATGTTAAGTCTATACTCAATATGACCTTTTTCCTGCAATGCTTTTTATTATTTCTGACCTTCTGAGAAACTCCAACCAGTTTAGGATCATCTGAGTACCAATGGTTTGCTAGTTTCATGCTTTCTTTGTAGTTTAAGATAATAACTTTTTCAAGTGGTAATAGTAAAAAAATATGTCGAGCCTAAAATTCCAGGATTTCAATTATAGTTTGTAAGGTAGAGAAATGTGAATGTGGTAGAGAAGTGCGAATGTAACTGAATTCTTTGAAAGATGGTGCGAGTTAAACAGGAGTTGTCTTCTTAAGACAGAGCAATTAATGCAAAAATAGCCAGGACACTTTCAGTGATACTTAATAGGCACCAAAGCAGATGAACAGCTACACTGACACCTATAAGAGGCAACCACAGCACTAGGTCAAACAGCATTTCAAGTGTTGCTCATGAAGCTAAACTGGACCAAGGCTGATAATACCTTCTTGGTTGATTATAACTTCTCTGGAGATTATTGCATCATTCTTTCCCATTGAAAGAAACTTTTCTATACATATACTCTGCTGACAATAGGATTGTGTAATAAGGAAGATCCATTACATAAATGGTATTTTATTTTCTTGTATTTTATTAAGTTTAGCAATTTAATGATGTGATGTAGTGCAGAACTCCCTTAACCCTGATGACAAGAATATGACGATACACTGCTGCCTGCAACGTGTCAACAGTGTACAGATGGAGTCTCAGCTAAGCACAAATTTTATTTTACAAGATATTTTTTGTTCTTTACTTATGGCTTTTACTTATGTCTTTATTCTTTACTTATGTCTTTTATAAGGACAAAGGTGGAAAGAAAACTATTTTGAAATAACTACAGTTGTATTCATTTACTGAATCATTCTACTAACAGTGATTTTGATTCAATGTGGATTTGCAAAATACCTCATCTAAATGCAGTTCCATTCAGTTTTCACTCCCCTTTCACTCCCCTGAACAAAACAGAAGACTACATTTTGGAAATTCTTCTTACCTTTAATTTTTAATCCAAAATGTGAACCAGTCAACTATTTTAAGTTGTTCATTAAAAACTTTGCTGATAGTTTAAAGCTTATTTCCCTAAAAATAAAAACATTTTGTTTAACTTCTGTAATACTATAAACCTTTCTGTACAGGTTGATGTTAGGCTTTCACTACTCCACAAAGCGACTGGATTTCCTGTACCGGCATTCGGTATTACAAAATACTAATGTTATCTCTTTCCATAAGCACAGAACTCAGAAAAAAAAGACCCATCTAAGCATCACAAGTGACACAGAATAAGTGACTAGTCACTGTGGATCTGTATACAGTGGTTTATTTAACAATCAACAAAATTGGGGCTTTTTCCCCTGGCTTCCCTTCAGTGTGATTTTCCCAAGTCTTGACCTCACTTGAAGGGAGACCACTTCCGATCTGTGAGGGTGGCACCAAAAGCGAGTGCTGGTTCTCCACTGCAGTCAGTCATCTCAGGCATTACCAGCCAAGGTCCCTTGTATCCATCTCTGTGCAGCTCTCCGACCTCCTGGCTCTTCCCCCATTTCCAGGATCTTTCCTCCAGTCAAATCTCCACCTTCCTGGCCCCCTTCCACCTTTATTTTTTATTTAAATTTTTAGGAAGTTTTGCCTTTTCAGCATCACCTCTACTTTCTGGAATACTAGGTCCCAAATTTTCCCAATCTAAATAGTCTAAGTGGAGAACCGTAGCACATAATCAGTCTCCCAACTTGTGGTTCTGCCTCATGTCTCTTTTTATTTAGTTTTAACTTAGTTCAGGTGTCCCCAAAATTTACAACTAGTCCTAACTGTTTACAACTATTAGGTAGCAGGCTTCTGCCTGAGAGTTCAAAAGCTGTTTCGGACATTCAGCTATCCATTATCTGCTGCCTGGTAGTGTTCGTAATTTAAGTCTTCCCTCATCCCCAGCACTAGGGTATATACATGTATTTTACCTATTTTCTTCCTGATAGCCTCTCAAAGAGACTAGTGTTTGAAATATAAATATTTTTTCCTTTATGTAAGGATTTTGTTCCATTCACATTCCTTATTTGAATCCTAGAAGCACCATCTGAGTCCGCAGGAGCGCACATCATTGTGTGTATTTGAAAACCAACAAGCATCTTGTTACAGTAATGAAATACAGTCACAGCAAAATACATTCACAGCAATTGTTTATATTATTTGCAACTTCACAGGAACAAGTATATGAAAGCAAAGAGTTATTAAGCCATTTTTAATGTCTACTTTGTCAATATAATCATTTGGGATTTAATTACAGTTTTCCTACAACAATGGAATGCTGAACTTATTCAAGATTTCTCAGGACCCCATATATTGGCTACTCATCAATAAATATTCCTTCCTAACTGAGCACTACTGCAGTCTGAAAGACACTATCTTAAGAAATTCTTCAAAATTTTGCTTATATATAAGTCTCATTTCTGTGCAGAGATATACTTCCCGAAATCAAAGATGCAGTACAGATTAATCAAACAACAGTTCTTTATTTTGACAGTTTGACAGTCAAGGGAGTAAAATATAGGTATACAAAAAGTATATACAAAAGTGGCAGTGATAATGCAAGCTGATGCAATCCTACAGAAAGGTATTCCATCAGAATGGAGTACTTCATCAAAACACACATCTGTACAGTATTGCACCATTACAAAGGAGGATGACTCAGGAAGAAAATGTTTATACTCCAGGGAGAAACAACCCTAGATTGGTATCTTAATGTGAGAATAAGGCATCCATTGGCAAGTATGATCTTCACTGGCAAGTATGATTCTAGATCTGCTTATCACATGTTGTATGCAAGATAATCTGCATCCCTTTGTGCTTCCTATTCATAATTTTATCTCGAAACACAGACTAAAAGAAAAAACACTTACATGAAAAGAAGGCAACAGAACTGTCAACCTACTTGATAGAATAGAGAAAACAGAGACTCAAGTATACAGAATGTAGTCAGCATATAATCCAGTATATCAGGATTTAGGCTACCACAAAATAGAACAATGCTGATCTTCCCCCATTCCAATACATGGCAGAAACTGAAACAGGACATGAGGCAAATTACAGTACAAAGAGAATGCACAGGGAACTTCCAAAAGATGTGCTGAGATTATCCCATTGCATTTCTGATTGACCACAGAATCACAGAATGGTTGAGGTTTAAACGGGTCTGTAGAGATCATCTAGTCCAACCCCTCTGCTCGAGCAGGGACACCCTAGTAGAGCATGTGGCACAGGGCGGCATCCAGGCGGGTTTTGAAGACCTCCAGAGAAGGAGATTCCACAGCCTCTCTGGGCAGCCTGTTCCAGGGCTCTGTCACCCTCACAGGAAAGAAGTTCCTTCTCACATGGAGATGGAACTGCCTGTATTTTAATTTATACGCCTTACCAAGAGTTTTGCCCCACCTTCTTTACATTCTCCCCTCAAGTATTTATACATATTGATCAGATTTCCTCTCAAACTTCACTGGCTGCAATGGCATTTGCAAAAAATACCAGCTCAAACACCTTTAAATGACAACGGCTGAAGGAAGAAAATTCACAGAATAAGGGCATCTATAATGTGAAACTCTTCCCTTTTAAATGAAAGAGAAACAAACTGCATTAATCCAAGGAATATGCTTACAGCTGCCTTGAGTGATTTTGTTGATTAAACAAAGGATGAGATCCTTCTGTACACAGTTGAAGTGTTTCAGTCATACAGTGGAATTTATAGGCTGCTGAGAAGTCTCTGAATGGATAGCATGTTCAAATGATTTATTTAGTGTGCCAAGTAACTACAATGGCAAACTAATTCAAAGTGATACTCTACGCAGCTGTTCACATCTGACAGTAAGGGGAGCTAATCTAGAACTTCTAGATTCAAAACCATTTCTGAGGGAGTTTATGGAGACTCACTCCTGCATACTGGGGGTTCTGTATCTCCATTTAATTTCCTGATAATTGGGGATATCTTGTGGTTCTTCTGGAGAAGGAATATATGCAAAGTCAGATTTTAAGTAATGAACTGTGAAGTGTCAAGTATTGAAACAACAGCATTTTAGCAAGGAGAAGGATTCTCTATCACAAGGGACTCCTTTTTGCATGTGCACAGAATCCTAACTCTGCTGCATGAAAAACCAGGCAAAAAATATTTTAAAATTTTGACATAAAAGCATAAATAGCAATTTATGAATAACTTCCATTCCTGAAAGACTTTCCCAAAAATTTGTATGAATAGTTAGTTTCCTTTTTTGCATTCACGTTGCTTACAAATGCCCCAAATCACCAATAATTGCCAGATAATTCTAGAGAAAGACTTCTAGAATGGGCCTGGTGAGACATAAAAAAGCATTCCTTGCTTGCTTGGGCACCTGACATTAAAGCCCATAAGACAGGAAATGAAGACATCCATACTCAGAGTCCAGCTTTGGCAGTATAACTCTTTCACAGAACTGGCAAGGTTAATTTTGTGCCCGATAGCCAGGAAACAGGTAAAGATCTCGACAGAGGGTGCTACAGTATTCTGACATTTCCTTACAGCGATGAAATTCTGTGCCTGGGGCATAACCTTCTCTTTGCTTGATCTGTCTATTCACCTAAACAAGAGAGAAAAAAAATGGAAAAAATAATTATAGAAAGTGTCATCACTTGTTATTTTATGCGACTGATCATATAGTGCCTTGTATACTGCTTTTCTAAACTACAAGGAGGATACGGAACTAGATTGTAGTTCCACATCAGATCAGGTTATCAGTTACACTGTTCACTTCCCCCTTATTCTTAACCCAGGATTAGTCCAAGTGCTTGCAGCTATATAGTAAGATAGTTCAGGGAATGAACTGATCAGAAAAATAAAATTAATTACTATATAAGAAAAGTGACTGCATTTAAACCCCAATAATTCTCTCCTAAGTTTACCAGGTGGTCAAACAAGTACAAGAGAAAGAGTTAAAGGAGCACATGGTTTGCTTAAACACACCACTTTGATTAAACTGCTGTCGAACTCTACCCTTAGAATCACAGAATCATTATGGTTGGAAAAGACCTTCAAGATCAAGTCCAACTGTAACCCCTCACCATTGAGCCTGCTAAACCATGTCCTTAAGAGCTTCATCTACATGTTTCTCGATCACCGCCAGGGACAGTGACTCCATCACTTCCTTGGGCAGCCTGTTCCAACGATTGATTCCTCTTTCCATGTAGAAATTTTTCCTAATATGTAATCTGAACTCCCCTTGCACAACCTGAGGCCGTTTCCTCTTGTCCTACCTGTAGTTATTCTTGATATTGACCCCCGCCTCAGTACAACCTCCTTCCAGGTAGTTGTAAAGAGCAATAAGGTCTCCCCTGGGCCTGCTCTTCTGCAGACTAAACAATCCCAGCTCCCTCAGCCACTCCTCGTAAGGTCTCTGCTCCAGCCCCTTCACCAGTTTCACTGCCCTCCTTTGGACACACTCCAGCACCTCCATGCCCTTCCTGTAGTGAGGGGCCCAAAACTGAACACAGGATTTGAGGTGCGGCCTCACCAGCACTGAGTACAGGGGGACGATCCCTTCCCTGCTCCTGCTGGCTACACTGTTCCTGACACAAGCCAGGAGGCCTTTGGCCTTCCTGGCCCCCTGGGCACTGCTGGCTCATGTCCAGCCACTGCCGACGAGCACCCTCAGGTCCTTTCCTGCCTGCAGCTCTGCCCCAAGCCTGCAGCGCTGCACAGGGTTGTTGTGATTGAAGTGCAGGTCCCAGCACTTGGTCTTGTTGAACCTCGCACAGCTGTTCTCAGCCCATCAATCCAGCCTGTCCTGATCCCTCTGTAGAGCTTTCCTACCCTCAAACAGATCAACTCTTCCTGCCAGCTTAGTATCGTCTGCAAATTGATGAGGACCACTGATAGATAATGGAGGGCAGCTTGGCAAGCACCTCCACCTGCTCCCTCAGAACCCTTGGGTGGATCCTATCTGGTCCCATAGATTTGTGAGTGTCCAAGTGAAGTAGCAGGTCACCGAGTGTCTCCTCCTGAATTCTGGGGGCTTTCTTCTGCTTTCCACAGGTGTCTTCCAGCTCAGGGGGCCAAGTACCTTGAGGAGAACTGATCTGGGCATTAAAGACTGAGGGAAAGAAGGCTTAATTAAGTACCTCAGCCTCACCCTTGGTAACAATGTTCCCCATCACAACCAATAAAGGATGGAGATCCTCCTTGACCCTCCTCTTCTTTTTAATGTATTTGTAGAAACACTTTTTTATTGTCTTTTACAGCAGTAGCCAGATTGATTTCCAGCTGAGTTTTAATTTCCTCTCTATATACGCTACGCAACATCCTTGTACTCTTTGTGCATTGTCTGCCCATTCTTCCAAAGGTGTTAACTCTCTTTCTTTGCCCCTGAGTCTCAGTGACAGTTCAGCCAGGCTGGTCTTTTTTCCCCACCAACTTGTATTGAGGCACGTGGGCACAGCCTGCTTCTGCACTTTTAAGATTTCCTTCCTGAGAAATATCCAGCCTCCCTGGACCCCTTTGCTTTAAGAGCAGATTAATCCTAGAAAGTTGAAGCAATGAAAGGATCTTCAGAAACCTGGTAAATGTAGGACAGGAAAGATACTTTGACTTACCTTCACCAACATGTCAGCTACATGAGTGTCTCGGGAGTCCTCTGCAAATACAGAG